>WEIU01008684.1:224527-374647 GCA_013389925.1 Aegithalos caudatus
TAGTGCTGTGGTACTCATATTAGTGCTGTGGTACTCATGTTAGTGCTGAGGTACTGCGCTGGTGTCACTGGTGGGTATCCATCAATCCAAAGGCAGAGCTCAGGGCAGAGGATGCAACAAAACTTTTGCAATGTCCAGAGCATGTGGGAAAATTTGGAAATTGGCTGGAGACAAACTTTGGATTGCATTTCTTTGTTAACTTTCTGCGTCTGGAAAGCACCTGCTGTGTCATATTGGTGAAATTATAACAGACTATGGATTTATCCATGGTTATCTGAGATATTCCTTGCTAGCTGGTACATTTATATCTTGCCTTTTCTAGTTTTTCCTCTCTGTGTTATCTTGGAGGGAATTACGAGCTGTACACTGACCTTCCACTAAGAAGGGTTTGTTTTTTAAAGTCTGAAGTAAATGAAGTAAAACTAAATAGACAGGATAGATTAATTAGAATTTATTATTTTTTTTTAATCCATGTTTGCTTGGTTACTTGCAGTGTGTCTTTTAGACTTTTTAGTCCAAATCAGTCAGGCTTTTCAGAACAGGTCTTACACAAACAGTTACAAGTGATCCCAGTTTTGCATGTGGTGCAGGACACCTTCAAAATTTAGCTCCTGTAATTTCTACAGTCAAAAGGAAAGAGTCATGTCTGTGTCTAAGCTAGAGCTTGGGGCATGTTTTGCTGATTGTTAACTCACTTGTTGAGTCCTGTCAGTGATGCTGGATCTTTCCAGCTTAGGCTTAAGTTAACTTTTCAGCAGAAGAGCAGTGATGCTTCTATTACACACAGCAGCTTGTAGTTCACACTCTGCTGGGTTAGAGGCATCCAGGTAATGGGGTGATGGAGGTCATCACAGAATTCTGCTGCATGAATGGGTAGAAAGATTGTGAATTCAGATAGTTGTGCAGTGATGGGTGTAAAGAAGGCTGAGGGGCACCCGTGGGTGAGTGTAACTCAACTCCTGCTGTTGAAGGGCTGCTGGTAGTTCTGTTGCTATCAGGCAGCTCTGTGATGTTACTCTGAAACTGGAGCAGGTAGCCAAAACTGTCCAGGAGTGGTCAGTTATGTTGATCAAATATTGCAGTATTCTCTCCACCTTAAGTCAAAAACTTGGCTCGTGATTTAGGAGTTAAGTTAGATTAAATTCACTGTTTTCTCTGGTTTCGGGACAAAAAGCTCCTTTAAAAGGGGAAGTCCAGGATATTATATTCAACAGAAACTGTTTAAGAAGCCACCTCTGAGAGGCAGAGCCTTTGTATTAAGGGAGTTATCTCTCAAAAACCTGCTGCATTGCCCTTTATTAAATAGCTGTAATTAGATACTTCTTTCCTTGTTTTTCTAAATCATATTTCGTTTAACAGCTATACCTTGTACTGCAAAAGGCAGAGCTGATGTATATTTTTTATCATCTCTTGAAATACTATACTCATTTAAAAATTCATTTTCTTATTATTCAGTATAGTGTAGCATGCTTAAACCTTGTCCCAGATCACAACACATTTGTTTTATTATGATTCTTAATGAAAAGAGCAAAGTGGGAAGACTGGGTTTCTATTTTTTTTTTTGGTCAGAAAACAGACACTATTCAAAGATTTTAATTGATTTTTTTTTGGTTTTTTTTTGTTTTTGTTTTTCCCTCCTTTCATTTCTTGTTTTAACAAATCATTGTAGCAAGATGACCATGTCTGTCTTTTTAGGTTCAGGCTGCCATAATTTAAATTATTATCTAATTATCTTCAGATAATCCTAAAGGATCAGTTACATTATGGCTAAAAGAAAATAATAACTCTGCTCTCGCTTACAATATTTCAAAGTTGTTCACTCCCTCCCAGTTGTAGGATTGGGGCACATACATTTTTTTCAGTAGTATAAGGAAAGAATACACCATTTTTAATTAC
The DNA here is from genome assembly GCA_013389925.1 of Aegithalos caudatus. Classification (NCBI taxonomy): domain Eukaryota; kingdom Metazoa; phylum Chordata; class Aves; order Passeriformes; family Aegithalidae; genus Aegithalos; species Aegithalos caudatus. Next base: position 226,424 of record WEIU01008684.1, read on the forward strand.
TGTAACAAGCCAATATAAAACACTAAATAACGTGTATAATGGTTTGCAAACCACGGAGTGGTTCCTGCTGTAGAGCTCTTCAAGCTCACGGTTGGCAGTGTAGAGGTAAGAAGGGACTCTTGTGGCTTCTCTGTTAACTTTCAAAAAAAGAAGAAAAGTATTTAAAAATTCCACCAGGGATTGGAAAGGTTGCCCTGGACAGTTTCAAAGTCAGAGAGATTGCTCGGCCAGCAGCTGGTGACACGCTATTAAAAAGCAATTAGTGCAGTTCATGAGAGGGAGCAGTCAGGAGACGCGGGCTGAGAGGGCCAGGGCTGCCAGAAGTGCGGAAGGGGAAGCGAGAAGTGCCCTGGCCGAATGAGCCATGAGCACGGAAACTGAGAGTGCTTGTGATGGGGAGCAGTGGGGTGAGCAGGGAGGAAGAGAAGCAGAGGAGACGCCGGGGTTGGTGCCTGCATGCACAGAGCTGATTCCGACCTGTCCTGCTCGGGATGGGGTTAGGGGGGATGGCTGGGAGATGTAGAAGCAACCCCTGTGATTTGTGTGATCGTTCGTGGGTGAAAGAGCAGGTTCCAGAGCGTCCTGTTTGTAAACAATCTCACTGAGGAGTAATCAGGCTCGTAATTAGCTGTTTTTGCAGTGATGTGGGACACCAGAGCACAGAAACTTGAAATATTCACACAGAAATATTTGTGAGAGCTGCTCTGTGCACGTCCCTCTCTCAGCCGTTTTGTGCCAAGACGTGTCCCAAGTGTGTGCACACAAATATCTGCCACCCAACACGTGGGTAAGAAAAGGCAGTCTGTGTAGGAGAAACTGGGCCATGAAGTTTTAAAAGTATAAAAACTGATGTTTAGATGTTGTCAGCACATCAGTGTTAGTATTACTCATGCTTTCCCTTCATTACAGTGCTCAAAAGGACAGTTACCCGCTTTACATTCTCATGTAGGTCTCATGCAGGTTTAAATTCTAATTCAGTGCAAGAGCTTGCACAGGCTGATGTTGCTGGAACTGCCCTCTGTGGAGGCTCTTTGTGCCTCCTTTCAGGATAAACCAACAAGGATTAATGTTGGCCAGGTACCTGCCTTGCATTTGCACAGGCAGGAGTTTCTGTTAGGTATCTAACTACATAAATGTGATCTTTAAAGAAATGAAATTGCTGTTTTAAATAGTCAATTTTCTCCCTTTTCTTCCTTATATTTTTTTCTATTCAGAACACTGAAGACTATAAAAGTTTGACTAAAAAGAAAAAAAAAAATGCCCAGAAAGAATATAGACTATGGAGTACTGCCTGAGTATGAGAAAAGCCAGATCAAAAGGACCTTGGAACTGGGAACTGTTATGACAATATTCAGTCTTAAGAAGAGCAGCCCTGAAAGAAGGACTATTCAAGTCATAATGGAAACCAGGCAGGTAGCATGGAGCAAGACAGCTGACAAGATTGAAGGTTTCTGTGAGTATTTGTAATGTGTACCTGAACTTGGAGTTACTCATAAATTGATGTACTTGTCAAGTATTAATTTAACAAGCCTTTAGTTAACATTATGAAGATTTTGGCTGAACGAGTTTGGTAATTTGCTGAGAATATTTTGAATTGTTATAATGTAGATGAAGAATCTTCTGCAGCTAGGTATCTAACACTACTTAGATATGATTAACATGCTTTTATCCTTAGCCTTGTTCTCAAAGTTTCATCTTTGAATATGATGGTGTTTGTGTTCTCTGAATTGACAGACTGTTTTCCATCATTATGTCTTAAAAATTCAAGTGAGTAATTATTCTTCACCACTTCTCTCTAAAAAAAGAAAAAAAGAACCAACCAAACACCTTCAAATACAAGGAAACTGAATTCACATTTTGGTATTCTTGGGCAATTTGCTGTTCAGGATGGAAGTCATTATTTAGGACCATTATTGGAAAGTACCAATGACTTAGGAGGATGAAGCTGTGAGATATGAGGTGGTTTCAAGGCCCTGAGTTGGTATTGGCTCTTTAGTTGATATTGGAACTGACTAAACCCACTATTTATAACAAGGTCAGGAAATTGAAGGGGAGTGTAAGGCTAGATAGGGCTGCAAAAACTAGAATAGAGGAATAAAGTGAGACTAATCCTCAGTTCTTATGAACACAACTGATGCCAAGAAGGCTCAGCCTGGTGATTCTGTGATTTGTGCAGCTCAGGGTGGTGTAATGCAATTACAGTGCTTGCATATGATTATATGGTAACTTATTTTAATTATTGTGAGCATGATTTACTCTACAGCTGCTAAGTAGTGTTTGTCCTCCATAAAGGAATTAAATAGTTTGTTTGAAATGCCAGAATCATTTATTGGTCTGTTGAGGTGTGGATTTTTAGTGTCTTTTGGGTTTTTTTTGGTAAATACACGGTAAGTTAAAAACCTGTCTGTAAGGTTACATAGACAGGCACAGAGAATTTGCATGATTTTGGGATTGTCTGAGCAGTTTCTCTTCATGCTACTGACTTGAAAGTATTAAATCTCTGTTACTGTTTCCATTGATTCCTGTCTCATTCCTTGTGGAGACTAGACCTGCAACTGGAAATGTGATATTAGTGGAAATAAAGACTGGTTGTCTGGGAGGAGGTTTTTATCATTGGTGGTGAATATATGGTCATGTTCAGTATTCTGGGGAAAAGCAAACAGGTCTGGACACCCAATTAACTTAACTCTAGATCATAATCTTTCATTGCCCGAGTTTCTTATGTGACAAATGAGGGTAATTATCCTTTCCTATTATGATGTGTGTGAATGCAAGTACAAGTGTGTTGCTGGTACTGTGCCAAAAGAGAAGTCCTGAGAGGGCATGTAGAATTCAGTTCTGAGAGCAGTGCTTGAATATTGTTTAGCAAATAAAGCCTGGGGCTTACACACAGAGCAATAATATTAAAACATAGCAGAAAATGACCATTCAGTGAGGGAAGGAGACCTCAGAGTCCTCTGGCCAAACCAATCTCTGACTGTGTTGAGGTTTTGTCTGAGTCATTTGCCCAGAGGGGACAAATTTAAAGCTGAACATTCCTGTGCATTCCAGATGTTGGGGTCAGCTTTTTCAGTCCTGTCTTGTAATCACTTTTTATCAAAGCTTTCTGGAGGTGGTGTGTGTTTGTGGTAATAAATGAACTAGGTTGCTCTATGCCTGGATTTTAATGCCTTTAAAAGAAGGTGAATATTGTAATTTGATTCTTAAACCTGGGTGATCCATCAGGGTAATGACTTGGCTTCCAGATCCACAGGCAGTCATTGCTAGAACAGGGAATATTGCTCCAGACCTGTGGCTTACCCCAAAGCCATCTGCCTCTCCACAAAAATTGTAGTGCTGTAGCAGTTTTATTAATTGAGCAACACTTCAGTGATGTTTATAACGATGGGAACAAAAACATGTCCTAATCTAATGTACAGATATGCAAAATATTGTTTTATTGTCTTAAAAAGCAATGAATCTGCCTCAACATGCTGTATTTTGTTCCAGAATAAGATAATAACAGTTGTTCTAACTCACCATGAACCATATCTGGTCTACTAGAAATGAAAGTCACTGCAGTTTTAACTTGCTGACAGTGTTTTTGCTAAGAGGAAGGAAGTATTTTATTTAGTTAGTTATTTGTATGTTGCTGTTACTTCTTTTGAGTCAGATCAGGCTTTCTTTTTGCTTGAAAAGTGGAAAAATGATGATTTTGAAGCTTCCCTATTTTATAATTAAATAGAGCAGCCTCTTGAATATGGATGTGTATGTGAATGACCTCAGATATATGCTGGTGAATTTTCTTGGCTTTGTGACAAATAAAACCCACATTTAAAAAAAAAAAATTATTTTATTTTTTGAAAAGTCATTGAGGGTAGAGCATTATCATCTCAAGTATTATATTAATACACTTATGCTGTACAAAATCTAACATTTGTGATGTGATCTTAATGGTTGCTATTTGCATGTGTGTCAGTCCCAAAAGAATTAATATTCAGTACAAGTGGCAAAGTTAAGATGGTTTCCCGTTCCCTGTGTGCTATTTTAACTCAAGTTTGGCAACTGCTCTTTACAGAAGGCAGAAAACTCAATGTTTGCATCTGCTATGGGTTTGTGTTTCTAAATCAGATAGTGGGGAGAGTTCTTTAACTTTGGGACACAAAAATAGGCTGCTAATAGATAGCGAGGATGGAGTCCAACTTTTATACTTTATTTTAATACTCTCCCTTTGGAGATCAAGAAAAAGTGATTTTTTTTCCCTCTCCCTATATGCCCTGTGTAGTGTTGGGAATTTTGGATGTCATAGTGCTGATTTTCTTGCTGATGGGCTGTAAATGTTTGAAGAACACTCAAATTCCTCTAAGCCAGAGTTCATTATAATTATTACAATGACCTTTTTCAAGTTTGGTTAATATTATTTTGGAAGTGATTTAAGTTAAACCTCACAATAACAAAAAGGCAGCTACTCTTATTCTGGAATAAATTGACCGAGGCGAGGGAGAGATGTAGGATTAGCTATACTTACATAAATATTTACACAACCCCATGGGCCCAAAAGTGGCACTGCTGTGTATTTTAAATTGCATTGCTCATGTAAAGGCCCATTTTGTTGGAAACCTGCCAACATATCTGTATAGAATAGAGTGAAAGAATTGCTAAAATCAAGGCTATTTTCTGCTCAGTGCAGATGTGTTTCTCTGGATGAGAAACTTCAGAACACTCTTCCTAGATGCAGGTCTTTGATGTGGTAAGAAGTGAGGATTTACAAAGGGTAGGAAAACTGGTTTAAGCAATCTCTCTTCATTGTGTGGTACAGATCACACAGTGTCCAACTACTGGAGATTTCACACTGACCTTTTGAGAGATTTGAGTTGCTATATACTAAAGGAATTTCTAACAGAAAGGAACTGGGGAGAAACCTCTTTTATTTTCCTCTGAATGAAAGAGCACGGGTTGGTTGTGTCCTTTAGAGAAAGATTTGCTATTTCAGCAGTAGATCAAGAGGCACTGTATTTCTGACTATGCATAAGTTTGAGGTGATGTTTCCACAGCCCTGTATTAAGCAGTTAAATTCCAAGGTTAGTGTCTCTTGTCTACCCAGATTGGCATTTGAGAGAAAGAACTTATTTTTGCTTGAAAGAAGGTTGATTTCCTTGTAGAGAGGGATTTGATTTGCTTGTTTAATTTGTAATGGACCCTTTTCTTGCAGAAATGCATCCCTGCAGCCTGGGTGGGTGACTGTGAGGCTGTGACTTGCCAGCACGGCCTGTTTGCAGCGTGTTGCCTCCATTTGGTCCTGCTGTGGATTTTTATTGTGTGCTTCACCTTTGCAGCTGTGTTTGGGTCTGGATGGGCACCCTTGGGACACACACCCCCAGGGTTGGCTCTGCCCACCTCAGACTGCCCCAGGCTGGCCTCAGTGTGGGGTTGTTGTGCACACTGGGACAGCAGGGACAGCAAGGACAGCAGGACAGCAGGGACAGCAAGGACAGCAGGGACAGCAAGGACAGCAAGGACAGCAGGGACAGCAGGGACAGCAAGGACAGCAGGGACAGCAGGGACAGCAAGGACAGCAGGGACAGCAAGGACAGCAAGGACAGCAGGGACAGCAGGGACAGCAGGACAGCAGGGACAGCAGGGCCAGGTACAGGGAAGGAGAGGTGGCCAAGGGAGGGCAGGATTTGCCAGGACTCTGCTAAGACACACGGCTGTGTGCCTGACACCTGGGCTTTGCTGTCTGAGAGGACATTCCAGAACTCCCAAATAAAGCCTCCCAGGTTGTGCTATAGCATTGATATGCACATGAATAAATTAGGGCCCAAAGTTAGGATATTTATCTTGTAGAGCAAACAGGGGGTGAGGTGTAAGATCTGTTATGGATATTCCATTCTTTCTCAGATGCAAAGTGCTTTCAGGACAATTATTAAGGGAAAGCTCATGGTGACTAGAGTTGGATTAGTCACTGGAAAATGTGTGAGTTTCTGCATATTCTTCCAAGAATGCCTTGAGTGAAGGGATGATTCACAGCCAGGAGAATTTATACTCTCAGAAATCTGTGGTGCCATCCTTGAATGTGCAAGTGTGTGATTCTCTGTAATACAAGTATGCTCATTTCAAGCAAAGTTCTATTTGAGGACAGAAGATGATTTCTCTGTTTTTGAATACCTAGGAATTTTATTTTTTTTTTCCACATGAAGTGGTGACCTGCTTTTGTAAAATTATATAAATTATATTTAATCCCTTAATTTTTGGAAAAGAAATATCATCTGTTTTTTAATGTTCTTTATTTATTGCAAAAGACTCCATAATAAAAATATCTAGTGACAATTTAATTGTGCAAGCTCCTAACAAGAAATAGGTTTAAAGCATCAGAAGGCCATATTTAGAAAAAGTTATATAATATATCAGCTGTGAAACTGTTTTTTCTGTATGCAGAATGAGAGCTCAGGGTGTAGGTAAGGTTGAAAGAGAAAAGGGAAGAGAAATATTAGTATCAATTTATTCTGAAAACTTTCTCAGAGGATGAAGTACCTGGACTGAGGAGTGGCAGAGATGCAGACATCAATGTAATTGCAAAATTACAAAGCAGGGGAATAAAGGTTATACTTAAATTGAAGCTTTTGATGCTCATGGCACACCACAGTATAACAACAGCCATTTCTGTTTTCTGCAGCCCAGACCTTTATTAATGCAATAGGACTACCTTGTCTATTTTTTTTTTTAAATTTATAATAGAAACCTATGTTTGACAGTGCATAACATGTTATTTTAGAATTAATGTGAACTGCTCATTTCACATTGTCTCACCGTTCTTAGTTTTATGTGTAATATTTTCCCAGAGTTTGTAAGAAAAAACGGCCACTTTTAAAATAAATTTGCCATCTCAAAGTCATTTAGCATTACTGATTTTTCATTTAACCTACAGAAAAGAGTCATCAAGTGTTTAAGTTCACCTGAGATTTTCTTCCCTGCTGAAAAGGGGAGATTTTACAGAATTTGTCATCTAGAAAGTGATTAAAAAATCCAAACATAAAATGAAGTTGAATTTTCATGTTTCACAGGTAAAGGGAATGTGGTAACTAAAAACACACTTAGTAAATTCATCTTAAAAGTAGAATTAGAACCTGTGGGAGCTGCTCTGTTTTTTTCTCAATCTGTAAGATTGTCCTGTGCTTTCAGATTTTGTTATACTGCCAAGCAGCAATCACTGGTTTCTGCCAAATGTTGCACCTGGATATTTATTGATCAAAGCTCATTACAGAAGCAGTGCAATCAGTAATAGGGTCATGTAGATAACAGCCCCAGGTCAGGCCACATTCAATTGACAGCGTGAGGGGAAATGCAGGGATCTGTAGTTTAATTTAATGGCAACCTTCTGTGTGTTGCCACAGGCAGTGCTGTTCTACCTAACAAGGGTTACGGGTTTGTATCTTCGTTGTTTTGTTCTGTGAATTTGTCCAGCAGCATCTTTGCCTTGATATTAAATTTTGGTAATGTTACTTTTAAAATCTTTGCTAAAATGACTGCCAAAGAAAGCAAATTTTGATGCTGTACATCCTTTTTGCTGTCAGATACATTGGGGAATTTCAAAAGCTAACACCTAAGGGAGTGTTCATGCATGTGGCTCACATTCCTAAACAATGATTTTTTTTTCTATGTGTCAAACAGCTGCATAATTTATTTAGCAGAATTGTTAATATCAAAGTAAATTTGTTCTGTGGTGGGAAACTTTTTTTTTCCCCCATTGGAGAAGATGGTATAAAATGTACAGATCTGTACCTCTCTGGGAGAAGTGATGAGCATCTGTATATTCTGGTGAGGAGAGTGAAATGAGTGCTTAATTTGGCTTGAATACGGGACTTGATCTTGCTGATTTCTAATAGGGACCTTTGTTTTCCTTACTGCTAGCAGAATTTTTGTCTGAATTTCTTTACTGTTTCAGACTTAAAGTTATAAATAATCTTAACTCAGGTTGAAAACCCTGAGTCTATTGTGTCATTTGCTTTCTGTATTCTGAATACCATTAAAGAACAATATGTCATTGCAAAGTGAATCCACTTCTTGCTCTTTATGGAGTAGCTTCACAAAGGAACATTAAAATTCACTGGTTTTGGGGTGTGTTTTGAAATAGCTGCATTTCAGTTGTTAGCCAGGGGATCTTTGTGTAAGTCTTCAGCTGGGTACACGAAGCTTGGTTTCTGTGGTCAAATGAAAAAATGAACATGTGTAGCCTCTAGCTCTTTTCAAATAATGTCTTCCCTTTAGCAGCTCAGTTCTGCAATGTCTGATGCTAACTTACAACAACCAGACTTCCTGTCATGGCCAGCCAGCAAAACAGGGATGGAATGAACTGCACAGACCTCAGCACCCCTAAACTGGTTGATCAAAGTGAGTGTGAGATGTAGGTACTTCATCCTTTTCCCAAAGTCAGGTTTATATGCCAGCATTTTTGTTTTGTTTTGTTGCATGGAGCAGAATGTGAACTTTTATGAACACATATATGTAAATTTTACCCTATTCTTAGGCCATTTGGTGGAGGTGTCCTTTCATTTTTAATATGGAAACAGTAATCAGGTGTACATCCCCTTGGATTCAGAGCTCAAACTGGCAGGCACTGTAACAAGGTGCTGTACTGAGCAATCCAGTGAGAAGTTATGAATTTAATAGAAATCTGTTGTCACTGTATGTGCCAGCCCTGTGTGACCTGATGATGTAAAACCCTGTGGGTTTAAAAGGTGCACTTCTCTAAACCTTATGTCAGTCACTCAGCAAAATCCCCAGAGGACCCCTTGGAAAGGGACTCACGGGTGCTTTCTCAAGGTGCACCACAGTCTCTCATGTCTCATCTTTGTAACTGTTTTCAGAAGTTCTGTGGTTTATCTGTAATGACTTCCTTGGGCCACTCAGTAAATATCTCTGTTGATATGAGCTGAGTTACTTTCCCTGCCACATCTGGCCTGCCATGCTGCAGGACATTTCTGCTTTCTTGTGACTTTGTCCTCTGAGAGAAGCCTCACCTTGTTCCCTCTAAAGTCACATGTGATTTGTGTTTCATTGCTGCTCTGAAAAAAGAGGCTGTTAAAACACACCTTGGGTAGTTAATATTTAATTCTTCAGAAGTGAGAGCAGAGCTGCTGTCCTAACCATGAAGTACATTTGCAAAAGGATACGAAAGGCTTCCTTCATTCACTGGGCACTCATTTGCACACAGCCTCTCTTGCACTGGGCAGTTCCTGCCTGTATAAAATGAAACCTACTTTGGATTATTTTGTAATGCAAATTTTTTGGAGGAAAAAAATCTGGTTCTCGGTGTGGAATGTTGCTATATATATATATACATGAAAATACATACATTCTCATAGAGAGAATGGCCACCCTATGTCTTGGTGCACACAGTTTGGGTGATCAGAATCCCTTACTTTCTTCTTCAAAATATTGGCAGTAGTTTCCCCTAAGCCTTCTTGAGACTTACTGAAATAATGCTCACAGCATGATTTCTGACTCTGTAAGCCTCCTCTGAATCTCTCTGTAGGCTTTTTCTTTTCTTTCATTAAGTACATGACTGAGCTCTGATCCAAGCACCATTTGTGGCCACAGACACCGAAAGACTCCTGGAGAATCTGGGCTTTGAATCAGGAATGTTATCTTACAGAACTCTGTAGTTCTCATTGGCAGATTCAAGTAAACTTTTACCCTGTTAATGTAGATTTTTCTGTCAAGGCTACCTTGATGGGTTGACAGCCTCTAGAGGTTTTTTGATCCATGCATTTATTTTCAATCAGCCTGATGTTCCAGCCTAACATTACCTGACTTGACCAGAGGTCAAGTTCTTGCAAACTCACCTTCCTCCAGTGAACTTAGATGTACATTGCAGCTCACAGAAGGTGCTCTGCTGGTGGCACTGCCTCCTTTCCATCAGGGTCTGTTCCCTAACCCACGTGTCTGTTCAGGTGCTGGATGGTTGTGTTCCCCCCAGAGGTGGCTGGTGGGTGACCATTGTGGCAGACAGAGTCAGAACTTCCCTCTTTTAAATAACAGTGCTGATTTTTCTGTTCTGTGTTGTGTATAACAATGTAACGTTTTTGTAATGTAATGTAATTTTTTTTTCCCAAGTTCTCCTCTTGACATAGTTTTCTACCTTTGGTTATTTTGTATAATGTCTTCCCCTCAGCTTGCACAGCACCTGCTGTAGTGAAATGCAGGTTCTGTTTTACCATCTACCTCCAAGTGTGACTGAAGGAAATGTAGCAGGAATGTGTACCTGCAGGTGTGGGACTGAACATGATCACTGCTGCTGGGTTATTTGAATGGAGATCAGTGGAGATGTTGAGGATCAAAAGTTTATTGTTAAGTTCATGGCAGTAAAGAGCTCTGTCAGGTGCCCTGGAAGGCACTGAGCAATTAATCTGTGCAGTATTAGGGAAGTATCTATGTAGTAGTGTCATGAGCCCTTGAATTCACTGATTTGCTAAAAAACACACAGCAGCAGGAGCTGAAGTTTGGCAGCTTCAGGCTCTGAAGTGCCTGGAATGCACATCCAGATCGAGCCTGAGACAAAATGGTAATTGAAGGTGCCTTGGAGTCTGGTCTCCTTAAAGAGCCACTTGAGGGAATTGTCAGAATAATCCGTGACTGATGAGGCTGCTAAGGAGATCCTTTCAACCTGGGGAAATTGTCACATAAAGGAACGGATGAAATGTAAACTAATTGTGGGTTTTGGAGTGGCACTAGACTTCTATAAACAGGGGACTGGCTGTGCTCTCCTTGTGAGTCAATTTCCCTACAGGGCATGCATGTTTCCATAGGAAATGTTTTAACCCTCTTTCACTTTTCTTGTGGAAATTGCACCTGTAAGTGGATTGGATTTGATTTGACTCTGCAAGGTGCATCTATCCAGGTCTGTGCTTTTTTTGGGTGTATCAGGCCCCAGGACTTTGTGTCTGTGAAGCCAGGGCAGGATAAAGCTCTGCAATTTGCATGTGGGATTGAGAAGGAGGAAAGCTCCAGTATTTCAAGGCAGTACAAAAATAGAGTGTCTGAAGTGCTGTGCCTGCAGTTCTGGCATAGGTATGAGATTACATTTTAATTGTTCAGTGACAGATTGTGCTGTAAAAAGTTCACAGTAACTGTGTAACAACTGCGTTGGTACAGCTGATTTACTAATCTGGGTCTGAAACATGTTGCAGCTTTTCCTGGCCTGCTCCTTTCTCTGAATAGTTGAAATCAGCCATTCTGGAGTTACTGGGCATCCATGGAGGATGCAGAGCTTAGTGGAAAAGCAGAATTAATGCTTGGTGCTCATATTTCTCTCATCTCCCTTTGATTTTCTACATTGGGTTTTCTTTCAATAATGTAGAGTAACACATTCTAATCAACACTATGAAATGTCATTAAAATACAGGCAGTTTCTGTTCATTTTCTGTGATGTGTATTATATCTTTATTTCTGTAAAAATTGAAAGAATGTTTAATAAAACTTGTGTTTTTTACCTATTTCATTTATTTTCTAAGTAATGATATCTTGCTCAATTTTTGCAGGATGTATAGAATATGTTGCCTGGAAATAATAGAGATGTTAAATTTTGAATTTGAGTTTTTTAATATATTGCTTTCTCCTCTCTTTCACTCAATTTTGTTCTCTTGCTGAACCATTCCTCTATTTAGTGAATGTTTAGCAGTTATGGTATAATGGAACTCTTTCTGAAAAACCAGCTGGAGAAGCAATAACAGGTCTGTGCATCCAAAATCCTTGTGCCACTGTGTATTGGTTCATGCAGGAGAAGGGGATGGTGGGGTGGAAAGGCTTTAATGCAAGGAGAAGGACTGTAGTGAGTGTGTGTAACTGAGGGGAGACATTGGGTAAGTTTGTGTGCTTATTTCAGGGGTCAGTGTGAGGTAAGAGCCCTGGAAATGACAACAGCAGTGCAGGTTGTGAAATCGTTTATCACTGCTTCTAGTTTGTAGTTTGGCAGGGCCTTGTGTTGTGTTGTACATATGTGTGGATTGAAAGGAGTGTGAAAGGGAAGGTGTGATTAACTTTGAAGTTAAAACTGTGCTTTTCAGCAGGGATTTGTGGGTGAAGGGAAAGCAGAAGAGGTGACTGGGGTTGCACTTGCCAAGTGTTAGAATGAGCCAGCCTGGTGTGCAGTCCTGTGCCATTTACTGCAGCCATGCAGCCTCCTCCCCTCTCCATTTGGGTACTTTCTATGTCTGCATTCTGATTCTTTTTGTTGATATTAATGTAGATTTGTGACTTAAGGTCAACTTTTTTAGATGGTGACATTTAGGATGGTAATTTGGATACATCTTTAGGGATCCAAGGGAGACTCTGAGTGGCAAGGGGATTAGAGTCATTAGGAGCTTTTGGTTCCTGCTCATTTATAGGTGTAATGTGAATTTATTTTAGGAGTTTGTGTCTAAATGTAGGGGTCTTGACCAGTCAGATATGCAGATCTTAGATGTTTTCATGGTTTGAGAGGGAGGCCAAGTCATTAGAACCTCTACCCTGAGAATAATGATGCTTGGAAAAATTCATTTAAGAAAGATGCTTGTATCCTATGATTAGTTCAGGTTAACCTTTGAGGTCTCATTTTCACAGTGTAAGTTGTTTAATGACTGTGAGAAAAGAGTATCTGGTAGAAGTTTGGCCTGGGATACTTTGCAGACAATGAGAAGTTCCAAGATGAATTAATATTTCATTATTGCTGATGAACTTCCTTGCTTGTCTGTCCTTGTTGGCATGATGGAAATGCAGCATTACACAGGTGGAAGCTTTACCATTGTTCAGCTCACCCTTGTCTGGCAGCAGAGCTGCTGTTTCATTATGTTGTTAATGGTCTGCCATTACTGATGAGGTGCTCATTTAAAACAGGGAGTTTATATTGTGGCATTCTTAAATGCATGGACAGAAACCCTCAGCTGTTTTCCTTGGATCTTGCTAGGTCTGATAAACACATTTCAAGAGCAGCCATGAAATGTTTTTCTTCACTCTTCGTCATGTAGCTCGTAAGTCAAGACTGTCCAGAAGTGGAAAGAGCTGTTTATTTCTCTGGTCCACAGGCCCAGCAAAACCACTTCCTCAGTTTTCTAATAAGTATCTTATCTTGAGAGCACACATATTTCTATTTCAGTGCTGTCTCACTCCTGTTCTGCAGGCCCTGTAGGAAGGGTTTGAAAAAAGGGAGCTGACTTGGAAAAGTGTGTGCTTGTGCAGGGTTCCCATTCTGCTGTGCTGCAGTGCATACCTGTGTTCTCTGGAGAGCCAGGAGGTGAAAGTGATACAACAGGTTATGTTAAATAACACAGATCTCTCTGAGTGGGCCATGAGAAAACTCCCAAACATTTTAATTATTAAGCTCGATTTTCTCTTTATATTCCTACTTCAAATATTTTTCATGAAAGTACCAGTGACTGTACCAGCTGACAAAGTTAGCTGGCTATCTAAAGTGTATGTGGGTGGTTTAGGTGGGTTAGGTAGAATTGTATCTTTTCTTTTTTGTTTCTGAACAGTTGTCATGACAAATGGAAAATGACTTCCTTAGAGTTAATGCCGTTTGTGAAATCACATTTTCTGTGACCCAAAGGGCCATGTGGATGCACCTTGTCCATAGAAAATCAGTGAGGGTGAAATAATAAAAATATGAGAGGTTATTTTTCTTCTTCAGGTCCTTCTCCACTATTGTCTGTTACTGTTTATTTATGGATTTATGGATTGCAAGCTGGCACAATTGGCATTTCTTGTCCAATACAGATCTGCATTTATATATATATATATATAGCTGTCTTATATGTGTGTGCATACTTTGAGTTATCCCTCTTACCATTTCAGGCTCTGCAGTTGTACTGACTGAATGTTTTTCCTTTTAGTGGATCTGATGGAAATAAAAGAAATTCGCCCAGGAAAGAATTCAAAGGACTTTGAACGTTGCAAAGCAAGGCACAGAGAAGAACACTGCTTCACTGTTTTTTATGGTACCCAGTTTGTCCTCAACACCTTAAGTTTAGCAGGTACTTTTATCTTCTTTCTTTCTTTCTTCTTTAAAGCTACCCATTGAACAAGTCAAACACATTGATGGAACAGGAATGCACAGAGAACTGTGGTTTTAACTTCTGCAGTTCAGGAGTGCACCAGGTACTTAAAATCTGGAGCCAGACCTTTTTACTCAGCCCTTCTTGTCTGTGACCAGCTGCATTTGGAATGTCTCACTTTCAAGTGGCACATTGTGTGAGTGTTGTTTCTGATATTTTTTAGCAAGGTAGACTTTTGCTGGTTAAACAACTCCAATAAGGTTTTCAGCACTGAAGAGCAGAGGTAACATTGCCCTCTTTAAAGACAGCTGTTCAGTGTGGCCAGAATATTGTCCTAACACTTTTAGTCTGGCCAGAATGATTTTGGATATAATAGCCATAAAAAGTAACACTGCAGCTATAGCACAGAAATTTTCCTATCACCTATGAGCAACTGCAGACTAGTTTGGAAAAATGAAGTTTTAGTTTGGGTTATTTGTGTGCATGTCACATGATAACACTAAACCTCTTCTAAATAAATACTGGGAGACCATAAATAAAATATGGAAAGTGATGAATTTAAAATGAAGAGATCTGTGTGAAACAAAGAGAATTTGTACCCAGTATTTATAGAAGGGGTTGGAAGCACTTTTTATTACAGGCAAAATTATCCAGGGTCACAAACCCAAAGATTTTGAAATGAAAACAGATATAAATTTTTACAGTACAGGCTGACTCAATTTCTAACTAGTGGGATTTATAAAGATATTTCTTTTCTAAAAAGTTTGTAATGGGTCGTTGGTTTAGAGCCATACAGACAATTTATTTGGAGTTGTAGTTTTCTCTGTCCTGAGCAGGAACATGCTTACCCATTTAAATCTTTAACTTAATTGCAAGATCTTAATGTGAGAAAAGGGCAGTGCTTTGTAAGTGTTGAAATACTGACAGCTTTTATTTTTTATTTTTTATGAGATGAATTTCTTATAGATTGCAGTATTAGAAAGCAAGTTTTTTTGCAGTCAGATGCTTTTGAAGTGAAAGACTGCTTGTGACTAATCTATTCCTAGAGGTTTTTAACTTTAACTAAGTTTTACCATTGTTGACTGCAGTCTGTGCAAGTTTTGAGTGTGTGGCTGTGCTTACGTGCAGCCGTGCCAGGAACTTCAGCTTTGTTTTCCTCTGACATCCCCCCAGTCCCTCCCCCATGGCAGTTCTCAAAACAGGCTCTGCCAATACTTGGAAAACACTTGGTACCATGAGCTGTTGCTGTAATGCTGAACTGCAGAATAACATGATTATAACTTTCAATGAAGGGGGAAATCCTTTTCCTTGTTGAAGGGCTTTGTCGTGGTTTCTTAAAACAATATCAAAGAATTGTTCCTTGAAGGGAATGGTAGCTATCATAAAGGGCAGAATTGTCTTGGGAGAAGAATTGGTTTGGCAGTGGGAGTGGGTGTTCTTTCCCAAATTGTAACTAATTCAAAAACATTCCCATGGGGAGCTGAGGCTGGGCTGCAGCTTCATCCTTGGGGGATAAAGCATTGTTTGAAAGTATGTTTAAATAAAATGTAATCTTCACCTTTTGAGAAACTGGTTTGCTTTGAAGGCTGATAAAAGATTTCAGCTTCTGTGTGAAAATAATTTCTCAGAGCTGGTTTAATTGAAGAATGCCTTCATGTAATTTCAGAGCCATCATGCTAAATCAAATGCACTTTGCCCAGCTGAGGGCTGTAAAGATCCCATCTCGTGCAAGGTTCTTTCAGTTTAGCTGGTACTTCCCAGGGAAAGCTGTGCCCAGCAAGCAGTTCCTCATCTTGCTTCTGTTGGGTTGAAGAATTACCAAATGCAATCATGATGAATGATGGGAATGACTCTTCTGGTTTGGGAAATGGAAAGGCAAACTAAATTTTAAACAAAACAAAGCAGTGATGTACTAATTTGCAGGGTTGGGAGGAAGATGTACCTGGCTTCTAGGTGGGACACATAAGGAATTTTAGACCTTTTTTGGACTTGTATTAAAATGTATTATATACACTACACCAGTTTTGTACATTGCTCCCTTTCTGTTTTTCTTGCAGAAATTTAGTCTGGAACAATCTGTGTTGAGAGGCATGGTTAAGATAAATAGAAGGAGATTGATTATGTCAAAAGCCAGTATATTGCTGGCTTTGTTGTAGATTGCTGGAAATATAATGAACCAGCTTTATGCTATAGCAGTAGAGTTCTTTTGCCTGTGCCCTTCAAGTTGCTCTGATCTGGGTCCTGGGCTTTTGCCACTCTGGAGACAGAAGATAAGAAAATGAATTTGATTGTGCTACCACAGGAGCTCAGCAGTAGTTTTGTAGTGTTTTTGCTGAAATATTGAAGCTTTCCTCCTGTGATAAACACTCTTCCAAAAGCAGGTATTTTTTGTCAGAGCTTACCTACCCCCAAATTTAGATTGTTTTTTATTAGTTTTGTTAATAGCAACATGAAGCTATGCAATGAGATTTACCTAAGGGGAAGGTTTGCAGCTTTGTATACTAGAGTTTATCTAAACAACTTCTGTCTTTGTTTTGTGTTGATTTTGTTTTGATGTTTACCATAGCATTTTTTTTTTTCAGCTGACTCTAAAGATGATACTGATAAATGGTTGTGTGGCTTGAATATCTTGTATCAAGAGGTCCTGAGTGCTCCCACACCTGCCATCACAGAGAGGTACGTGGGCATATTTTCACTTTGTGAGGCTGGGAATTGAAAGAGGAAAATCTGAGAGAAATTTTTAAGGTGCAACAAGTGGTGCTTGCCAATTACACTAAGAACACTTTCCAGTTAGTGTATGACACTGAAACCTCATATGGAAATTCTCAGTGTCTGTTATGCTACATAGGTGCCCTGGAGTCACACTCTGCTTCATACACTACTGTGAACTTGCAATTCATCTTGTTCTGTGCACCCAAAACAAAACCTCTTCGTGAGGTCACACGAGCAGCTGCTGTTTGTGTGTTGGCTTCTTGGAAAATTCAAAAGTCAGCCATATGAAGGTGAAACTGCACCTTTATCCTTCAGAGGATGTTATGTGGGAAACTGCTCAGGCTCAGGTTGCCAGTTCTGTGGACAAGGTTTCAGTAATGTTTCCATAGCCCATTGCTTTTCATCACTGCTGGCATTTTTGTTTTAGTGAGGATATGCTCTGCCCTCTCTTGCTCCCTGACCAAACTGTGGCTTTGACACTGGTGTTGTCAAACAAGAGTAATTCCTGTTGAGGCTGAAGATCAACTTAGCAGTGCATTCATCTTTTCATCAATTAATTCATCAATTTAAAAATTGTATTTATTTACTATTGGTGCAACTAAAAGTATTTTACTGTGCATCTAAAACTGACGTGCACTCTAATGAGGATTTTCTTTATATTTCTCTAAACATCTCTCCCTTCCCTCTAGTTTTTAATTTTTATGCATCTAACAGATATTTGAGCCAGCAGCTCAAAAATAAATCTGGCAGAAATCGTTGACTTTATGGGGTTAGTCCAGTTTAGATTAGCTGAAGTTTTGGCTCACTTTATCCTCATACTTTTTTACAGCTTCTGGTTACTCATTCTTTTCTGTCCTGCCCACCCTTCCCCTTCCTGTGTTGTTTATGTGATTTTAAAATGCAGCAGAAAAGTACATATTTACAAATGTGGTTAAAAAAACTGGCTGGATCCTTGAATGTTGCACTTGAATGTTGTAGTAATGTTTTTGCTTTGCTAAAAGAGATGAATCTCAAGACTTTTAAGTGTTTCTATTGAGTTTTGCCTATGGCTTTTGAAATTTCAATGGCTGTATATTCTTTATAATTCTTAGATTTTTTTTTCTCCCTCTTCTACAAGCTGGCTGAGAAAGCAGATCTATTCTGTTGATCAAACTAGGAAAAATAGGTAAGAAGCTCTGTCTTTTTTCAGATATTTTTAGTGAATTTTTGTTGCAGATTCTAACATGGGATGAAAAGAAATAAAGAATTCATTATCCAAAATGTGGAGTATGAGATCCCTGAAAATGGCGTTTGCCCTTGCTTAGCAACTTGAGTTCTGCCTTGGGCTAAATACAATGTGTTCATAGCATTCCCTCAGGTTTCTGTACATTGTATGATGAGGAAACAAATGATGACCACTAAGTATTTTAAATTTTAGCCAGGAATTACTCTGCCAGAATGAGCAGTGTGTGATTTGTAGAGATTGAGCTTAACTGGCCTGGCCATGGGCTTGTCTCTGCCAAAGCCAAAGAATCACCTCTGACCTGCTGCTTCTCATGTGAAAGAAGTCCCAGGGATTCTAACTCCCAGTGTGATGTGTGGCTTCATGTGTTAGAGTTTCAGTAATTCCTTTCAGGTCCATGTGTGATGTGGTTTTGTAGCTTCTTTTTTTGTAGACTGTTTTATAAAAACTGAATTCAGCTGCACACCTCTCCTTAGAGCAGCCAGACATCACGCGACACTGAGAGTTAACTTTCCCTGCCTTCTGTGTTATTATTTCACCATGATTTTTCTCTTTGTCTGGAACATGCATTTTATTCTAAAGCAGAAAAGCTCATGCTTTTCCTTTTGTGTACACCTTTTCCCAAAAGCAAACTGCAGTGAGGTGTTTCATTGTGTGACTGAGGCCGTGGTATTGCAGGAAATCACACCCTTGTGCAGGCAGCCTGTGGGACTGTGCAGGGGGAGCTGAGACCCCATTTCAGAGCTGTGTTTCCTCAAATGACCACAGTCCCATCTTTACTGGATATTGACTGATGCATTTTGAGAACTAACCCTGCAATGGGGATGTGGATGTGTTCTTGAGGTTCACAAAGGAAAAGCAAATGTCAGGATGGAGCAGCTGTGGCTGGCAGGAGGTGTCTGCTGAAGAGGTTTCATTTGTTGCTTTAGGATTGTTTAATTGCTACAAGGCAGCTTGGTTAGGATCAAGGTGCATGGTGGAGAGGGCATTTTTTCCTTCTCTTCCTAGATGATTCATGCTTTTAGAAAAATTCAGGAAAGGAGTTTGGACTGAGGTCTGTTGTGTTCAGAGCTGTGGTTTTTAGGGAGGTTAACTGTAAAGGTTAGGCAAGTCCTGTTCCACAGGTTCAAGTTTTTTCCAGTGGTAATGAAGTCCCAGCTCATTGTTTTCTCTTGCACTTGTCTGGCCAGAGGAAATTGCTTGTGCTTGGTGTTTAGTGTACAAATGGAGTACTCATTCTTGCTTCTAGTAGAGTTTTTTCCAGAGGTCTGGCGACAAGGAGGAAAGCCAGGAATTTCCTGAGTTCTAATCTGGCTTGGGCATGGACTTTGGCTTAGTTCCTTCTTGCTTTGCCTCTTTCCCTCTTGCACAGTAGAGATGAGAATACCTCACAGTGTAGCTGCTTGCATGGACACTGTAGAATGGAAGTGTTGCTTTCATCTATGTGCTGATTGGTTTTGTTGCTTTCAAGCAACTTTGTTCTGACCCTGTGTTTGCAGAGATTTAATGGCTTCTGAATTGTCCTGTAGGTCAAGGCAGAGTCCCTCAGTCTTGTTTTGTAGGGTACTGTCACTATTGCTTTAATATTTTGTGGGCTTCAGCAATAGGACCCACAGGTCTTGTACCTGTTTTGCTGCCTTTTTGTTACCTAGACAACTTTGGTTTTTGAAGTGTTGCTGGGATATCACTGGGTATTCTGAAACTCTGCAGAAAGAATCAGCAGGTTTGTGTAAATGGAACTGGAAGGGATGACTTGGTTGGAGAAGACTTGATCTTGTTGCAGAGGGGAAGAACCTTGCTATTGCAAATCAGCATTACCAGGCTGAATAACATCTGGAGAAAAAGGTTAAAATGCTGAAATATTGAAAATTGGGGATTTTTATTTTTTGTTTGGTACAGCCTTTGCATGATGTTTTCTGTGTCTGTAATCCAGTTTCAGTGGAAGAGAGGCTGCAGTTCATCTGACTGTGTATAAACATCTACATTTGAGCTGATCATCTAGATCTGATTAATTGCTGAGAGAAATACATATCTATGCAACATGGTTCTTTTAATTCCAAATTAATTGAAATGTCTGTTCCTCCATGTCTAGCTTGCTTCCATGTAGGTGTTAAGTTTATATGAGTTCACAGGTATGTGAGATGAGCATTTGTTGGTCACATTTTTGTGTTGATAGAAAATACATGAGTAGCTGACTAGACACAACACAACTGTGCTGATTTTGCTATCTCTTTTTTTCTCCTTTTCTTCCCCCAGTATCAGTCTTAGAGAGCTGAAAACTGTCCTTCCCCAAGTAAACTTCAAAGTGAGCAGCATGAAGTACTTGAAGGATAAATTTGTGGTAATTACCTGATTACTTAAATCTGTTTGGTATTATCTGATAAGTATTGATGTTGCTTTTTAGGACACTTCCTCTTTTTTAATTCATACCATGTACAGCTAAATAAATTATATTAATTAATTTGTCAGCTTGGCTTTGCCTATATCTGAGGATATAAGAAAATACAGACATAAATGTTCCTTCTTTTCATTGTGTGATTGACCAAAGCCAACATTGGCTTTTGAGCTCCAGTACTGAGCAAGTACATAGAAAAATATTTTATCTTTCTTTTTCTTCTACATGAATTTTGTCTTTTTATTTTTTTTTTCAATATGATCAAATAACAAACTCTTCTCTCCAATGAATGCCAATATTAATAACTTCTGAAGGTCATTCCATTCCTACAGGAACCTTGAATATCCCCACCCTTTCCTGATTTCCAGCTCTCCACCCTTAAAGCATTCTTCCTTCTCCTGCCCCAACTAGCAATGAGTAAATGAGGCTCTACTTCTCTCTTGGTCATGGAAATGGAGTGAAGGTGCAAAATGCAAGGCCAAAGATGGGGTCTAGGAGCACTATGTCATTCACCAACATCTATTTTCTTGTTTGTATTCTTAAAAACATAAATAAATTTAAAAATCCAAGTGGGAATAAATAAATAAAGTCGGAGTAGAACAAGCTGTGTGAGAGAATACCAACTGGAGTAAGAGTAACTTGTTCACTGTGCAAGTGCAGTTCAGGGAGTTCTAAATTCACTGCATGCTACTTTCTATTGTAGGAAATAGGTGCTCACAAGGAAGAGCTTACTTTTGAACAATTTCATTTGTTCTACAAGAAAATCATGTTTGAACAACAGAAATCGGTAAGCTTTCCATTAATAGTCTTCATACTGTTCAACTGCTGCACCAGAGTAGTGAGAGCTGGTTATCTTTTTGTTTCTGATTTTCTTTTTTCCTCATTCTTGTGCCAGCAAAAGGGTGCAGTGCTGTACTGGATGTGTAGATAACAGTCACTATCAGCAATTGGCCTAAGGAGATGAACAGGTCATTCATGTTGCTTCTTGTGTGTTGGTAATAGAGATAGACACAGGTATTAGTGGATTTTTAGGAGGAATTCTTTTTTGTGAGTTTGTTCAGGATGCTGAATGTCTTTTCATTAGCTTTGGCTGGTATTTTTTACTGGTAGAAGCAATTCCACATTCCAGATTGCCAGCAGCAAGTCCATTACAGGACATACTCCAGACAGTCCTTGGAAGCCATAAATGCAGTAGAATTACATTTTAGCTAATTTAAGTGGGCAACTGCTTGGTTACTGTTTCCTTGTATGTGCTGTACAGATTCATGAAGCTAGTGAAAACTGCATACTTTTAGTGACTCTGAAAGTTAAGAACCCTTTAAAACCGTTAAAATGCATAATTTGAAATTACTTGCATGAATGTCTTTGTTGACTATGTGGTTATTGTGGATTCAACTTTAATTTTGCAGATGTTAAACTAGAAGCTTCTATAGTCAAAGTCAGTGCTGATTTTCTGGCAGTAGTTTGTGCTGTTTAAAAGTGATGCTGAAATCATGGTGAAGTGATAAAAAACTTAGATTAACTGACAGGATGTTACTTTTGGCCATGAAAGTTCTGTTAATTAGCTTGAGCAGAAAGCTGAAGAGTAAAACACACAGTAAAGAGCCTCTCTGACTTCCTTAAGCTCCTGTTATTGCCCTGTGTGAATCATTGCAAAGAAATTTCTCCATTTGCTTACAAGTGCTTTGGGTCACTTGATAAGTTTTCCTGCAATCTCTAATGATGCTGTGCCAAGCTAGAAACAATTTAGGTTTTATATTCACTTGAATAAATGTGACACATGATACTTAATTCCAGTTTTTCTGGGATATTAAACAGTAAAAGCTCCCCAGAAGTTTGACTGTTTGTATAAGGTGCTTTATCAAAGCAAGTGTTTTGTCTGAGAATTGTGTTCACATTGAAAGGCCTGAAGTGCAGTTGCCAGCCTTGGCAGTATGTTTTTTTTTTTATGCATTTAATTAAAAAATGTGCCTTCCCAACTTATATGCAACTTCTCTAGAGCAGACAGGCATTTATTTCCCCTTTCCAAACCAATGAATATTATTAGATGGACTTAGAAAATTGGATATTCTTTTATTATTTATATTTTTTCCCTTTTTTATGTTTGTTCTTTTTTTGTTTGTTTGTTTTTTGTTTAAGATTCTTGATGAATTCAAAAAGGATTCCTCTGTTTTCATTCTTGGGTGAGACTCTTCATTTGTATTATTTTTCCACATTTTCTTATGGTTGTAGTGTTGTAGGACTGTTTTTTAATTACCTCACTGTTTCTTGTTTTTGTTTTATTTTTCTTTGTTCTGATGTTTTAGTAAGTGAAAAGAAATCATGAATATTTTTGCATTCAGAAAGGTGAATTTACATTGGAAGTAAGTCCTGGTAATTGTTTTTTACTTTCTGACTACACAAATGGTATGGACTGAAGTTGCTTGTCCTCTGATTTTATAAAGAGCTGAACAGAGCTATAGAAGGACAATTTGATGCAGAAATTTTTGATTCAGTCTGGAGAGTGGTGTGGTGCACAGGTTTGCCTAGACCTGAGCTGAATGCTGATAGTAATGGTTTCTGCATCTTCCACTTGATGAACTAGAAAATTTAAGAAGATGTGTACAGCATGAAGAAGGTCCCAGGCATTGCTAACCCATTGATTTTGGATTAAACCAGTTTATCTTCATTTTGAATATGACACTAACAGATTAAGGAACTAACTTTAAAAGTTTACTCTGACTGTACCAAGTATTTCCTTAGCTCTGGGTCATGTACTGAATTAAACTGTGAGGCTGCTGAAAAGCACAGATTTATAAGCACCTTCTTGGTACCAGATGCTGCTGTGTTTGTGACTTACAGAAGACAAATCAGTGATATCACTTTTCCTTGGTGTAGCTGCAACTTGCCCCCTTTTTCAGAAGACTTTGGTCTATCACAGTGATTCATCTAAATATTACAAAGAAGGAAGCACTTGTGAAGTGTGGCTCTGTGATAATTTAAAAGAAGCTTTTCAATGTGCCTCAACTAAACTTACCAACACCCTGGTCAAGTTCATGCAGCTCATTTGCTACAAAGCAATGACTACAGATTTGGTGCTTTTCCCAGTGAATCCCTCTCAAAAGTATATCAGGAATCCAGGAGGCTCAAAATACAATAATTGGGTATTACAAGCCTACTCTAAATCCCATTAAAATTATAGAAAGTCTCTTGCTGATGGCAGCATCTTTGTCCTGTAAATCCAAGATACAAACCCATGTCATTTTCTGCTGTAACATCTGATTAACCTCTGTTATTTCTTTAGCTTCACTTTCCCTTTGTTTTTTTAAAGAAATACTGACCGTCCAGATGCTTCAGCAGTTCACCTCCATGACTTCCAGAGATTCCTGCTACATGAGCAGCAGGTGGGAAGGTTACAGAAATACTGAATGCTTTTTTCTTGGAGTTGTATCACAGAATCCTATGCTCATTAAAAAGGATTGTGGAGATTGATAGAATATGATTAATGCCACTGTAATATTGAGCCTTGGAAAGATTTCTCCTTTGTTGCCATTGAAATCCACAAGAGCTGTTATTTTTCATCTGCATAAAGCCTCTGAAGGTGCATTAGAGGACAAGAGGGAGGACAAAGTAAATAAGGTTTTAACAAGCCTCCACTTAGTCATGTGGATAAACAGACAAGGTTAGAAGTAAATGCTGTGTGCAGTCAGAGATGAATGCCTGGCCTGGTCACTGCTGTCACCAGAGGGGCATTGGCCCCATTTTGCAGCTCTCACATTGCTGCCTCCCTACATTCCAGTCAAAGGTAATTTCCTATTGAATGGAGCCAGTTAGATGGCCTGTGCCAGCAAGCAGATAAGGATGGATTGGAACTGTGTCTTCATGGATTTCTGTAATGTTATTTAGCACAGACTCCATGTGAGAAAATGGTGCAATATTTGCTAGGCACTGCTGAGCTCCAAGTTTGCAAATGTGATTGAAAAGTGAGATCTCCATTTCCTGTGTAAGCTTGCTGCTTTCTTTTTCTCCCAATTTCACTGCTTTCAAAGGATGTTCAGATTGCATTTAGAAATTAGAGAGTTATAGTTAAGGCATGTCCAAGGAGACCAGCTTTTTTCTCCCTGTTAGTGCACATATGTACTTCTGTAGTGGGTATCTCTCTGTAGCTCTCTCTGTTCCTTGTTTGATTTTTGTACTGTGTAACACCACTTCTAAAGTTTTGGGGTTTTGTTTTGCTTTGTTTTTACTATATTGCAATTATCTGAAGGAATCTTGGGCACAAGATCTCAGTAAAGTCCGAGAACGAATGACAAAGTTTATTGACGACACTATGAGAGAAACTGCTGAACCCTTCCTCTTTGTGGATGAGGTGAGATAATGGTACTTTGTAGTAGTTCTCATAGACTTCTTTCACAGAATTTTCACAGAATTTTGGGTGGCAGGACCTGTAGGTCCCTCTTGCTGCATTGTTTGGTTTCTTCTATTCTCATAGGGTAAAAATAATGTTTAAATTCAGTCTCTCTCTTTGTATTGTAGTTCCTCGCTTACCTATTTGCAAAAGAAAACAGTATTTGGGATGAGAAATATGGTTCCATAGATGTGCAGGACATGAACAATCCCTTGTCCCACTACTGGATTTCTTCCTCTCATAACACGTAAGTTACCAAAAGTCCCATTGTCTATCCCACTTCAAACAAAGGTAGCAATGTGAGAAAGACAGTAAATTACAGCAGAGATGTGCTGTGTGGATGTGTGAAACCTTCCTACAGAGTGATATAAGTGTGGTAAATGGGGTTTCTGGGACTCTTTTTTCCCCCCTTCTCATAAGATCTTACAGGTTTTGAGATATAACTCAGCTGCCAGAAAACCCAAGTCCTGGTAAAAAATACAAAGTATTGAGTTGAAACTGTTCTGAAAGCCTCTCTCCTTTCAAAGATTTAAGTTATTGAAGTGGCTTCTTCTTTTTTTTTTTTTTTTTTCCAAGCACCAATACCCTCACTGAGCTCATGTCAGAATTCATTAGTTGTACAAAGTATGTGATGATGAGTTTGAACTGCCTTCAATGTATGGATATAGCAGGTGTATTTTGAAGTATAAGGTGTGATATTATTCTAAATACCTTCCACTTCCCTCCCTCATGCTCATGCCTGAGCATGATGAGGTTTAGGTGTATTTCAAAGCTCATGATTTGCTCTCTAGGAGGATGTCAGAGTTGGTTGCTGTTTAGAATGAGCCTTCAACCTCCTATAATTTGGTCCATTCAAAAACCTGAAGAACCAAAGTCTGGTTCTTCCATCAGAATTAAAAAAAAACCCCACAAAACAAACCAACAACAAAACAATAAAAAAAATCAGCACACATTGTCCATGACAGGAGGCAAAATGTCACACAGTGAATGAGTGAGAACTGGTTGAAATTGACTGCCTGTCATTTTTAACATTTTCTTTTACTCCTTAGATACCTGACAGGAGACCAGCTTCGCAGCGAATCCTCCCCAGAAGCTTACATCAGGTGCCTCAGGATGGGATGTCGATGTATTGAGTGTGAGTAAAGACCTTGTGCAGTGGTTTGTAACATATTTTCTGTACAATTAGTTTCCCCTGTTTACCAAGAAAGAAAAAAGAACTGAAATCAAGAACTGTTTGTTTTCTGAATTCGAAGTTAGTCATATAAAAAGTCACTGATTCCTTAAATTGTTTTTCTTATGTCTCACCTATGCCTCATTCACTTCCTCTGATTCTTGCTCCCAGGCAGTTTTAAGAGAGTCTTCCTAAATCTCCTCTCACTTCACACTAAAAATCTAATCCTGAATCTATATGAAAGCTTAGGATTTAAGCTGGAGTACTTGTGTAGCATAGATAGTTCATTTAGCTTCATTGTAATACAGACAAGCCAATGGCACAGAGATTTTTGTGATGTGGTGCCTTTTGTCATCCTGTTTAACTTGCTTGTAAATCAGCTAATGTCTTTGTTCTCCAGCAATTGTGTATGCATCTTCAGCTCTGTGCTTGTGTTCCTTATTGAGATTTTTCACTTTAATTTTATGTTGTTTATTTGACTAATGCAAAATGTATCTCAAATTAGAGTTTCAGGGTTGAAATCAACAAAAGACAGAAGCTCTCAGCTTGTCACGTGTTGGAGTGTATTTATCCCTGGAAAATTACTGTAAACTAGTAGATTGACACTATGGTTGTCTGAATCTCTTGTTTACAGATTCCCACATAATAGTGCTTTGAGAACATTTTGCACTGTATTTTATTTGTCTTGCTCTTACTTAAGTAAACTCAATTTTCTCTGTGAGAGATCTAAATTAATCCGATAGAATGTTTTATTAGAACATTAAGGTCTATGAATCAGTATATAGAACACTGAAGTTTTGGATGTATTCTTCTTACCAGAGTCATTTAAGAAGCTACCTGGTGCCTTACTTTTTCCTGTGCTTGTGTTTCCTAGTGGATTGCTGGGATGGTCCTGATGGGAAACCCATCATTTACCATGGATGGACACGGACAACAAAGATCAAATTCGATGACGTAGTGCAGGCAATCAAAGACCATGCCTTTGTTACATCTGAGTAAGCTTTATTTTCCTTCAGCCTGTTTTCATATGCTTAGACACAGAGAGGCAGTATTTTCCCAAGTGGATCAGTGTCTGCACAGGGACTTTGTGTTAGTGACATAAATGGGATGTGTTATGGTTTCAGACTCTTCTCAGAGTACATGAGAAGGAAAACAGACATGATTTGGAGCAGAGAAAAAATAAAATTTCCCATAATGGTGCTCTAGCATCAAAACTCTTCCCAAAGAGCTTGGAGGGAGTCTTTATCCTTGCAGCTATTCAAGTCTTGGCTGGATAAAGTTGTGAACAACCTGATCTAAGCTAGGAATTGGGCCATCCCAAAGGGATTTGGATTAGATGAGCCTTCACAGGTCCCTTCTGACCTTGGCAACTCTGTGATTGCACATCTGTTATTATTTGTTCTGTCTATATCTTCCTTTTGTCTTCTTGATTCCTTTAAATAATTTCTCTCTCTGTGGGCTGAGGGAAGGTGTTGTCTTCCTTGTCTTGCCAGCTGTAGCAAAAAGAAATTGTCTTCATTCACCTTGGCTTTGTCCACCAAAGGTACCCAGTGATTCTGTCAATTGAAGAGCACTGCAGTGTGGAGCAGCAGCGACACATGGCCAAGGTGTTCAAGGAGGTGTTTGGGGATCAGCTTTTGGTGAAGCCTGTTGAAGCCAGTGCAGATCAGCTCCCATCACCAACCCAGCTGAAAGAAAAAATCATCATCAAGGTAGGCTTGCTTTGTGTGCTGGGAGATAAAATAGGAGAACAAGAGCAGGAGCCTGAAATGCTGTTCCTGGCTTCACAGATTAGTTTCAAGAAACCCCTTGCTTGAAGTGTTTACTGGTTGCATTTGGCAGTAATGTACAGTGTTGTGTAGAGCTCTGTATTAAAGTGCTTGCTCCTGGTTTCCTTTGCAGTAAGTGTTGGCAGTTCAAGTGCCAGATCAAATGTCAGCTCTTTTCTGAAGGTCTTTCAGCTCCTGAAATGTCACTGCTAAATTTCAGCAAGGGTTCACTGCTGCAGATGTTCATCACAGATGTTTTACACCATGTGGCCTGCTTAAAAATGATAGAAGTATGTTCTTGAATAGGAAGATAGATCAATATTATTACTTTCTTTTTCAAAGACTGCCTTTCATTTGAGTGAAACCCAAAGCTTGTGTGGCTGCACAGTGAAGTTGTGAGGATTTCACAAATTGATGAGTCTTTGCTAACTCAGTGTGATTTAAATATGCAGCTTAGTGAGTCACTTGTGAAACACTGAGGCACTGCTCTGAGATGGCAGTCCCTGTTAGTGTCAGACCTTGTGGAAGTGCAGGTGTTTTATGAGTTCTGTTGTGCAACAATAACACAACCAAAAGAAGTTTTCTCAGATTGAAACTGTGGTAGAACTTTTCAAATGGCAAAATTTGGTGAAGAATCTCAAGACTGCTCATGATCTCTGTAGTAAAATAATAATTACTTTTGTCTATGCTTCTGTTATCTTGCTCTTGTAACAGTATTGCATCCTATGTATTAGACATCTGAATGGAGGAAATGAGGGTAGATAGATATAAGAATATGCTTTTGAATGTAAGATTGGAAATAACAGAATCCCACTGTAAGGTGGAAAACTTCTGTGCTTAAGTTTTTGGGTATTTTTTTTTGTTCTCTCCACACTGTTGTTTCCATGCAGAGCAGAGAGTGGACGTGCATAGGCACATGATTAATAACATGACAAATCTGATTTAAAGGAAATTACAAGCTATTATGAGTGTGCACAAGAGAACATCCATATCACTCTGTTCTGTGTAAAAGAGCATTGATGAGCCTTTAAATAGATCAGCACCTGCCAGTGAGCTGGTTGTGTTGTTTGGCTTTTGTTTGGAAAATGTTGTCAGTAAACAGTCAGAGGCAACACCTATTTCACTGGCTTGTGAGATTTTTCAGATAGGCCTGTCAAACTGAAATCAGCCAAGAGCAGGCTGTGCAGGGCTGAGTGTGCTTGAGGTCTGATATGAGATGATTAATCCCATCATTAACTGCAGTTAAGTAATTAATATTGTCTGTGCCCCCTTGAGACACTTTTGTGAACACTCTAAAGAAAGTAGAACTTGACCCCTTTTTTCATAAAGGATTTCCCTAATTCTCATTTTTCTTGTAAATGGGTGAATTCCTCATTTATTTTAATTCCTTTTCTTTTCCTTTTGTTTTGATTTTTGTTCCTTATGTGCTACTTCCTGCAGAAGGATTCCTGTTTATCCTTATTTCTTTGTACGTGTCACTTCATGTTTTCTGTTCTCCAAAGAATGGTGAGATCTTATCAAACTACTTGTTTCTTCACTGCTCCAATGATACCTCTACTAGTTTTTTTTTAACCTTTTTTATGGGATCTATACTTTAAAGAAAGGAGTTCCAGGGCTATTGTTCCTTGTGTAACAGCTGTTATTATGATAATGACAAAAGGTGCCCATGCAATGGAGGGAGACACTTCCAGTAACACTGCCTGTGCTGAAACATTGTGACCAGTTTTATCTGTTGATTTTTTTTTTTCTGGTTTTTAAGCACAAAAAGCTGGGGCCAAAGGGAGACATTGATGTGAACTTGGAAGAAAAGAAAGAGGAAAAGAAGCAGCAAGGAGAACTTTACATGTGGGACACAATAGAGCAGGTATTATTTCTGTGACATCTGCTACAGGTTGTTCATCAGTTCTGTAATACTGAAAATTTACATGAATTTTCTTAATATTTCTGTAAGCAATGTTGTCAGTTGAACAGGTGTGGATGAGGGGAAGAAAGTATTTTTTTTATTGTTGCATCCTGTTTTGAGATTGTTTGAGAGTGGTTAGTGAGTTTCTCTCTGTTAATGGTTTTAATATGTCCCAACTTTCAGAAATGGACTCGGCACTACTGCGCTATTGCTGATGAAAAGCTTTCATTCAGTGATGATATAGAACAGAGTGCTGATGAGGATTCATCAAAGGTGATGGCTCTGTTTTATTGTTTAAACATATGCTTTTTATTATTTCAGATTATTTTAGTGTCTATGGATGTGTATTTTTTATGCTGATGAAATTGTAGATGTTCTGTATCAGATGAGCATGGGGATAAAAAAACTATAAAAGGGTCTTTGCAAAGGTCAACTCTAGTTAACCTTATTTTTAGTAAAATAACTTTTTCCCTTGGTTACTGGAGGCCTTTCAAGGAGGACTACAAGGACAATGAACTATAACTTCAGTACTTCTGTGCTAATGCTGATGTGTGCACTGTCTTAAGTATTACTGCTATTCTCAAACTGAGCAGAATGAATTTATGTGTATTGTGTTACATGTTACTTGGCTGTTGTGGATGGTAAAGCAGGGTAATTATAAAGGTGATTGGCTGAAGAGCTCAGGCCTGGAAGAGCTGAAATCCTGAAATAGTAGATTGTTATATATCACCAATAACAAGTACTTAGTTTCAAAGTCATGAAATTAGAAATACTCTATTAAAAATTCTTATTTTCTGGTCTAGGAGGTGAAAAGAACTGAACTGCACTTAAAAGAGAAATGGTTCCATGGGAAAATGAAAGGGGGGAGAACAACTGCTGAGAAACTGCTCCAGGAATATTGTGCTGAAATGGGTGGCAAGGATGGGACATTCCTGGTGAGGGAAAGTGAAGCTTTCCCTGATGATTACACCTTGTCCTTCTGGTATGGTCACTGTCATACAAATTTAATGGGGGATTTGTTTGTCTGTGCTTGGTGTTTTCTTTTTCATTCTGGTGGGAACATTACCAGGAATAGCGTCAGATGGATTTCTGACCCAGAGAGCTGTCAGAGCAAATTTTGCAGAATACGTTTATGTCAGATTTTAAACTACTGTCAGTTGAAAATTACTCTTTTTGGTCCTGTAGCCTCCCTTGTCAGAGTGTTTGTGGCTTGTTACTTCGGCTGTTTTATGAGGTGACACACATTTCTTACCTCTTCACAATCTCCCCAAGCAGCTGACCAGGAATAGGTGGGGAAATACTTCAAAAGAAGAAAATCCATTACAAACCCTGTATTTCCTTTCTGCCCCCTCCACTCCTTCAGGAGGTCAGGCAGAGTCCAGCACTGCCGGATCCGCTCCAGCAGCGACGGGGACGCTGTGAAATATTACCTGACAGACAACCTCACCTTTGACAGCATCTATGATCTCATCCAGCACTACAAGGAGATGCACCTGCGCTGTGCTGAGTTCGAGCTGCGCCTCACCGACGCCGTGCCCAACCCCAGCCCCCATGAGAACAAAGAGTAAGTACAGAGGCCAGCACTGCTCTCATGGCACTGTCCTTGCCTTGCTTTAGCTGGGATTTTTGTATAGGAGATCCCCTGGATTCAGGAGCATGCTTTAGTGTTGCTTGTTTGTGGAAGTTTGAGGAGTAGGCTTCCTGAAAGGTGCTGGGGGAGAACAGTGACTTGGTGAGAACTTGGTGCAACAGAATGGTTACTGGGAAAGCAATATCCTAGCAGCAAGTGGAAGAGCAGTGAGGACTGTAATGCTGTGGAAAGGTGCCAGTTCTTCCTTTGTCTGTGCAGTGTTTTACAACACCCAGTGGCTTGGATGTTTAGCAGTTGGCTGTGGTTTGGCAAATAAGTGGTCATGGTCTGTGCCATCTGGAAGCTCTGTTACTGGGGCAGTGAGCCCAAAGAGGTACATTTGCCTAACCCCACCCTCCACCTCACCCTGGCACAGCTGGTTAGGCTGACTTCACCCCATGTGATAGGAACTAAGCATGCTGTTTATTTCCAGCTGGTATTTGTCTGCCACAAATCCTGGGCAAAGCTTGTTTTTTGGCAGAACACTGTTATCACTGCCCTTTGTTCTGTTTTCTTTGCACTGGGCAAAAGTAAATCTTTTTGCATGTAAAATACTGATCTGTGACTTTAAAATTCTTTTTTTTTTTGCCCCCCTGGGGTGTGGGAAGCACTGACCACCCACAGATAACTTTGGAAGCCAGTGAGAGGGGAAGGAGACTTTAAGCGTTAGACTTTCCTGCCTTTCTGCATAAGCTGGAGATAACAGTGCCACTGTAAGTGGCCACAGCTTCACTGAAGGCACATTGGATCCAAGACAAGTCCATCCCTATGGTGAAAGATCAAAAAAGATCAAATCAAGCTCTGAATAAAAATTAAAATCCCTGGTGTTTTTCTTTTGTCTGGGTTTAGGCTTTATCTTAAATCTACTGTGTCAAAATGGAATAAATACTGAAAACTGAATGGCAGACTAAAAGCAGGACACAGTGCCTTTGTTTCAGGAACAAATGCAGATTTATGTTTTATGATTTCAGACAGACAAGGTGTTCTGATATATTCTTGGTGCTTTCATCCAAAATAAACTGCTGTCTTACAATGTTTTGTAATAAACTGCTGTCATAGGTGCCGAGGTGGGGAAAATCTAATGCATAATTTTTCTTAGAATGTTTGAAACTCTGTTGTTAATAGCACTGTCTGTTATTCTCCATAAATGACATTTGACAAGCCTGTAAGGCTTTGCCCATTCTGTTTTCCCCTGTTGCAGTTGGTACTATAACAACCTGAGTCGGGGCGAGGCAGAGGACATGCTCATGCGAATTCCTCGGGATGGAGCCTTTCTCATCAGAAAGAGAGATGAACCTGACTCTTTTGCCATGACTTTCAGGTAAGAAAAGGCAGATAGGACTACCTTGCCTGCAGCCCAACAATATTCTGCTTTTAATTTTTAAAAAAATAACAGTCTTTTTAGAGTCATGCTATTCTTGCTTTCAAACTTTGAATAAATTAATGTGGTTCATTTGTGCAACAGGTCCATGTATAAGAGTGTGTGCAAGAGTTAATTTGTGACTGGTCTGAACATTTATGCTTTTATAAAGATGGTTTGAGCACCAGCTGTCCCATTCTTCCCATACAGAACTATGGATGGCCTCTTTCATTCTCTGACACTCCTTGGTAAAGAGTGTTATTTTGAAGTTTCCTTCAAAACTGCAGTGCAGGTTCATCAATGATTCTGTGTCCTTATCCCCTAGGAATTCTGACCTGTCATAAAACTGAAATGTCAAAGTGAAATTGTTGGCTCCTCTTGCCAGGGGAAATAGTTTTGAACAGCTTTGTGGTTTTTATAAAAACATAAATTAAATACATAGAATTGTGGTGTTCTGCATCATGTCTTCAGATCAAATTGTGTTCCTCTGAAAATGCACAGTTTAGCAAGATACTAAGTTGCTTACTTACATGCCTTATTGTGTATTGAAGATGTCCAGAATTCCCCAGTCTCCTGTGTACTTTGGTGTGAAGTTTTCTGCTGTTACCAAGGTGGACATTGAAGTAACTGGAGCTGCAGCATCTCAATAAAACCATTTCACAGCAGGAAAACAAGAAGTACCAAAACTAGAGCAGCTTGAAAAGAGTGTAGGGATCTTTTCGGATGGGATGGTTGTCAATGGATGGTTTTACTGCATTTATCAATGCAAACACAAACCTTGTGTTCAAGCACAAAAAAATTTTATTTCTTTAAAAACTGATTTCCGCCGCTATCAAAATGATTATAATAATCATAATAATTGAATAAAAGAGGCTTTGCTAGAGAGAGAAACCATTCCACACGACAAAGGCGCACAGAGCAGCTCTGGTGCAGTTCAGAGCCCTGGTGCCCTCCCTGTGGGTAGTGCCACCTTTCCTGGGATGGACCTTGTTCTGCAGAGCCGAGGGGAAGGTGAAACACTTCCGAATCCAGCAGGAGGGGCGGCACTTCGTGCTGGGCACCTCGGCTTACTTTGAGAGCTTGGTGGAGCTGGTCACCTACTATGAGAAGCACCCGCTGTACAGGAAGATGAAGCTGCGCTACCCCGTGACAGAGGAGCTGCTGGAGCGCTACAGCACGGTACTGGGACAGACTGGGATGGACTGGGATGGACTGGAGGGCTGGTACAGGGTCTCTGGAGGAGGTTAAGCAGGTCACTTTCCACAAAATTGAGATGGCTGTGCTGTCTTCTCTCACAAAGGTGTGAAGAACGGCTTTGTCTTTGATTAAAAGGCGGCTCTTGCTTTCCCCATGATTTAATTGGAGAAGCCCCACTGTGTACTGGGGGTTGTTGTCCTACTAAAATGAGATTTTGATAATAGCCTTGCCTAAAGTTGGCCCTGTCTTCTATTGCTGAAGTGGGCAGTGGTCTTAAAATGATAGTGCAGGTTACCATTGCTAAGAGCTTCAGAAAAAAATGAAATATTCTGCTCTGCCTCTCACTCTGGACATTTCAGGGATGGTATCCTTCTACCTTCTGTGGTAAAAGATACCTCTGAAGGCTCACTCTGAGATAAGAAGAATGAAGAAATCTCCCCAGGAGACTTGTCTCTAGCCATTGACTAAACTAGGAGTCTGGATAATTACCTGAGGATAAAGGGCTGCTTTCTGGATGGATGCGTTTCATTTTGAGGGAGCTTTGCTTTGGAAAGCCTGAGGTGCTGTCTTCACTTTTCAATATATGTCTTTTAGAAGCTGCAGGAAACTGCATCTGGCAGGTCTGAGGAAATCAAAACCTTGGGATTTTTTTTTTCTGGGGAGACTAAAAGGAACTAAAAAGATTTTAGACCTTGGGATTTTTATAATGTTGCCTACAGCAAAGGTTCGGTATCTTAGGACTGGGTTCAAATGGAATCACAAGGAGATGATGAAATGAAAAATATGACTCTGTATAGTGTTGTAGAGTTATCTAATAGTGAAACCAATAGTGGTACTAAAGAACTGTAACACAGAAATGAAAAGTGCAAGTATTTCTTTTCTGGTTGCACATAGAAGAGTATTCACAATCAAAAAACCCTTTGATAAAGAGATACATTTATGAGGTATTGTTATTTCATTGGGTTTTACTTTCATTAAACTGAGGCATAGACAGATTAAATAACACACTCATCTTCAGTTATGTTCAGCTGTAGAAGTGAGCAAAACAGAGGTGTCTGGCTGCCCTTCTCTTTTGTTGGCCTATGTGCTGTCAAAAAGGTAGTTTCAGAAATAAATGTTCTACAAACATGAAGTACTTTTATAATTTTTCCATTCCTGCAACTTGATTATTTTTTTCTTTCTTGTTTTTAGGAAAAAGATATTAATTCCCTCTATGAAGTCAGGATGTATGTGGAGCCCAGTGAAATCACCCCCACAGTGGTATGCTTACAGATATTCACACTTACTGTAGACTTCTGAAAATTAGACTTGTTGGTTTCCTGTTGGCAGTAATAAGAAGAATTGAAAGCATCAGGCTGCTTGATCTAGGGTGGACTGGACAACAGAAATTTAAAGGGTGTAGCTTTTTTCTAGCCCTCTCTTTAAAATTTGTACACACATTTTCTTGTGTGCAAATCCTGTAGCAATTCATTCAGACTGGGAATCTGGGCACTTTCTGCTCTTGGGTCTGTGGATGTGATTAGGTTTGGTGGACCCCCAAATTAAATACCTGTGAGAGGGTTCAATATGAGAAGGCCACATCTTCACGGAAAGAAAGTACAACATGAAAATTTCTGTGTCTCTGCAC
This sequence comes from Aegithalos caudatus, assembly GCA_013389925.1. Lineage (NCBI taxonomy): Eukaryota > Metazoa > Chordata > Aves > Passeriformes > Aegithalidae > Aegithalos > Aegithalos caudatus. The sequence continues at coordinate 261,806 of WEIU01008684.1, forward strand.
TCTTGTTCCATTAGCAAACATGTTCTGCATGCACAAGTGAGTGCAGAGTTTATTCATGTGCTTTCTATAAAAACTGGCTGCTTTTGGTCTATTAATGAGTTATCAGAGTTTTTATCCTTTATATACTGTTTTAAAAACAAGTGTCCCAGCAAACGTTACTTATCTGTAATTCTTGCTAGTGCCTGCCTACTTGTAAATGCTCATGAAAATCACCTGCTTGTAAATTTTGTGACTATAATTCTTTTTTAAGTCTTTTTGGCCAGTGAATTTGTATTGCTGTGAAGCATTTGGGTAGTAGTAAATTCAAGATAAAGGTTTAGGTCATCCTGCTAGAACTGCACATCTTTCTAAAGGAAATGTGACCAGCAGGATAGCTGATGCAGTTTTGAAGTAAAGGTTTTATAGGCACCTAAGCCTGAAAACTCCAAATGCTTATGAATGTGTGTTATAAAAATAGAGGATTTATAGGTAATTTTGGTTTATTAAAAATTTTTCTTCTTTATGTTTTCTACCTTAATTATGTTGCAGCACCCGAAAAAGATTTTTTTTTTCAGGTTGATACTTGAAGAATACCAAAGTAGCATCACTTACTTTCACCAATAGATGTCACTCTGGAACTTCAGTATTTTGTTTTCTAAGCTTCATAACAAGAAAAAAATCCAATCCTCCTTATATTTTTTTTTTGTTTTAAGATTTCATTATTGATTATTTTGTGACCTGTCCCCTCAGATGACCCCTTTGCTCTGTTTCTCTTAAAGCCTCAGAGAACAGTGAAAGCCTTGTATGACTACAGAGCCAAAAGGAGTGATGAATTGAGCTTCTCTCGAGGAGCTTTAATTCATAATGTCACAAAGGAAACTGGAGGCTGGTAAGGACAAAGATTCCTCCTGGGAGAACTTCTGGTGACTTACTAGATGGAGGAAGAAATGAGCTATGAGTAGTAGCTTTTAAAAGCTGTCTGTTGTCTGATTGCTGCTTATTAACTGTGCCCTTATAAATCTTTATGCCAGTGTATTAAAAAAAACCTGCAAACAAAAAATCCCCTAATCTTCAATTCTCCTTTCATGTCTTTTTCATTTTTCTATCCCACAGCAATAACCTCAGCCTGCAGAACCTCCATAGCCTGGTATATCCCATATTTTTTTCCTGTACTACCTCCATTCTCCCTGAACATTTGTGTGTTGTGGGAAGTCATTGCAATCATTGCTCTACTTCTGTCCTTGCTCTGCTAAGCATTTCTCAGGAATCAAACCCACCTTTTTTAGTGCTCTGTACAGTCTCCTTTCATAACAGGTTTTCTTTTTTGGCTGGCTTGTAAATTGCTTGGAAAGCTTGGGAATCTAATGTTTCCCTGTAGTTTCTACAGGGTAATCAACCACATAATAGTATTTTTAGTACTGGAGGGGGAAAAAGCCTCTTAAGTCATTAATTGCAGTTTACAGTAACTGTAATCCCTCTGAAATCATCTGTTACTACAGTTAATGATCACTTTGTTAGAGTTCTTAGCTACTTCATCATTTATATTTTTGGTGATAGCCAGCTAGACAATCTACTGTGGGGTATTAATGAACAATTTCTTAGGGATTATTGCTTCATTACTGGCCTTTTGAAGCTCATTAACTTTTCCTTTTTTTTCATTCTCTCTACTTTTCTGTTTAAATTCAGGTGGAAGGGGGATTATGGAGAAAAAGTCCAACATTATTTTCCATCTAATTATGTTGAAGATCTGTCATCTGATAACTCTGCTGAGCTTGAAAATCAGGTGAGGGTTATGGTTTGTCCACTACATTTCCTTGGCTACCTAGTGGAACTGGAAGTCTGGTTTATACAATCAAAATTCCATGTGTTTGAGAGAGCAGAATAGAAGCATTAATGCATTCTTCATTGTTCTCTGCTGCTGAATATTTTTGTCAGGACATCCCTTGCTGAAAGCTGTTTAAGGAGATAGAATATCTTGTATTGGAAGGGACTCCCATGTATCCATGATTTTATGATAGCTGAATTGGTGAGGTTTTAGGAGATTCTGGTTGTTTCCTGCTAATAAAAATCATAAACAGTTTAGATTTTTCATAGTTTGGCTTAACAATAATGTGCCTGAAACTTAACTAGTTTTCCTGTATAATCACTCTTTTAATATTTTCAAATAGAAAATTTTATGTCCAAACATACCTTACTAGTCATTTTACTCTCCATTATCAAGTTTTTATACATAAACAGATCCTGTTTGTCAAAAGATCTAAAAAAATCTGGTCCCTTGTCTTGGACAAAGAGCTCTTGAACAAAAGAAAACAGAACAGAACAGTAATAAGTTTTGACATTTTTGAATTTCAGAACTAAAACATTGAATTCTTTTGTTCTTCTGAAGCACTTCCAATGCTTTTCCAGAAGTCTTTGGAGAAAACCACAACTATTACATTTCCTCCCCCCTGGTTATTGTAACCGTAAGCAGACTTGAAAAATGAACAGTTTTGTCAGGACAGAAGCTGCTACAAAGTAGTCTTGTTTTGACTGCTCTCACTGGAGAGATTCTTGTGAGCATGCTTTCAGTAAAGCTGAGGTTAGATTTAATGGTGCACATTTATTCTTTGTTAATGTCCTGTGCGTGTTCACTCAAGAGATTTAGGGTCAGATTTAACTCCTGTTTTTCAGATCATTGAGGACAACCCACTGGGCTCTCTGTGTCGTGGCATCCTGGTGCTCAATACCTACAACGTTGGTGTGTATTTTCTGATGCTTATATATGGACTCCTGACCTTTCTTTATTGAATAGACTGTTTTATGTTTAGCAGGAGAGATTAAAAAAATAAAAAAACACCAAATCAAACCCTTCAAACACCTACTTGTAATAACATAGCCAGCAGAATTAATATGTTGAAACTTCATAATACTAAATGCTGCAATAAATCAACAATGACACCTTAGAAAAAGAGCTGTTGGATTTCAGTATAAATTTCTTGCTATGGTATTGCCTAACAGTGAAAATGCCACAAGGAAAACACAAAAAGCCTTTTGTCTTCATTCTGGAACCTAAGAATCCAGAAGATCCATGTGTTGAGTTTGCAACTGATAAAGTAGAAGAACTCTTTGAATGGTACCAAAGTATCCGTGAGATCACTTGGAAAACAGCAGAAGAGGTATTGCTGCAAATTTATCTGTTGTTGTTTTAATAATGTGCTGCTATAAATTTACAACAGCCTTTGTCTTTAGCTGCCCTCTGCTGCTCAGTGTTGCTCTCACATGGTCCTTCACCCTCTTGCATGTTGCTGTTTGTTCATTTTATTGATGCTGTGAATCTTGGTCCATAACCTCTCTGGGGAATAGTACATGAATTAGCATTTTATGTAAATTGATGTTAACAGGAGTTTTCCAGCAGAGTACTGTCTGTGTTGCACCCTGTCCCTCAGTGAAGTGTGCTTGGTAGGCCAGAGTGGATACCACTACAATTTTCCAGCTGGTCATACTGGTTCATCCCAGTGTTAAGCAGCAGAAGCTCTGATATCAGACTGTTCTTTTCAGAGCTGTGCATCCACCAGTGAGGATGTGTGAAATCTGAGCTGCCATTCCCTAAACTCTTCCTATCCTCTTTGCTAACTCTGTTTTCCAGTGAATACAGTGGCACTGATAGAGGATTGTTTGGCTAATACTTTATTTGTAACTAATAGCCATATTCTGGATTTCCCAGTTCTTCCACAGTAGTATCTCAAATACTTGCCTAAAGATTCAAGGATTCTGCCTAAATTTAGCTTCTATGTCCCTCTACTGCCACTTAAGGACATTCTTCAGGACTTGCTTTTCCTGTTCTGATGTACTAATTTACCTCCCTGTAATCTTTTCTAAGAAGTCTCTGACTTGACCAAAAAGTCCTTATTTTAGCTGTGCTTAAGGATACTCTTTTTTTTTTTTTNTTTTTTTTTTTTTTTTTTTTTTTTTTTTTTTGGCTTTTATTTACCTTTTATTGTTAAGTGGGTGATATGGTTGATGGAAAATGTGTTTCAGTATCATGTTGGCTTGTGCTGTTTATCTGTCATATGGAATGGAAGTGCTCTGAGGGTCGACCTGATCCTATTTATAGCAGACAAGTTGATATCTCAAGCAGAGGACTGTAAATACAGCAAGGGGAGAAGCAACAGGAGCTGTTGACCTATTGTTGGGGGAGGAGATATATAGTTCTTGTGCCAGGCTTTCATTTAGAAGTAAAAATGAGAAAAAGAGAAACATGACCTAAAAGAAGTGTCTCCAAATTGAATGTTTTTATGCTACAACAATGGCTCTTCAGGAGCCTGGCAGCTTTTTCTCTCTCTGTACAGTTGGAGAAGTATTAAACAGTCTGTGTTCAAAGATGCTTTAAAACTCATTTCTGTCAGTTGGGAGGCTTTTCTCACAGCGTGGCCTCTACAAAGTTCACATGATAGACTGACTGCTGCATGGGGAGGGGATGAAGAGGAGGAAAGGCCCTTGTTGCCAGTACAGTTAAAAGGCTGCATTCTGGGGAAGGAAAAAGCACAGTGAGTTAAGACTGTGCTGCAATGTGATACAGGGGGATTTTTGAAGGAGTTTGGTTTTGGGCAATGTCTGTTTTGCACAAAAATAAAACTGAGTATCATGTCTGTGGTAATCTCTGCTCAGTACTGACACTTGCCATGCTCCCTGGGGTGGCTGTTCCTTGCTCTCCTGCTTGGTTATCTCTAGAGGGTTCTGGCTAGAAATGAACCCATGCCACCAAAAAGTGATCTTTTGCTGCTCAGAGCTCTGGTTACTCTTGAGTAATGTCTGTGAACTGTGGTGGATCACCAAGTACAATGAGCTTTGTACAGCTTTTTCCCCAGGTTATTTCCAAGTCTAAACACTGTATTCCTCCTTGTTTTTTCAGACTTCAGTGTATAATCTCTGGTTCAGTGAGATATTCTGGAAACCCGTGGCTCCCTAGTTCTGATTTTCATTCCCTTTTGTGTTTGTCTTGTTGAGGGAATTCTTTTGGAAGGCTTCCTGATTGCTGCTGCTTCCTGATCTTTTGTGCCAAAGCTAATCACTCTTCAGTATGGGACTCTTCTAACATGTTTTATCCTGTAGCTGCTTCTTATGCCTGAAAAGCCTCCAGCCCAAATGTCTCCACTCAGGACACGTCTTGCTGCTTTTAGCAGTTCCCAGTCTCTGCTGGCAGGGAACACTGCTCAGCTTCCTCAGAGCAGGTGGAAGTTGAGAGAGTGGGTTTGGTACTGGGGATTTCAACAAGATTGCACATGATTTTCCATACAGAACATGATGGGGTTTGTGCAAAAAATAGAAAACAACATAGGAATGATGCTCAGAGGGATTGAATTTCACTGTTTGGGAGTTACTAACAAGACTTAAGTTCTGCCAAGGATTATAAATAGATACAGAAACACTTTACTACCCTTTGCATTTTTTCTGCATACATTTGCATTTATATGAGGAATAGGGTTAAAAATGTAACTAAAAATGAGTTGAGTAGAGCCACATTAAAAGAAAAAAAAAAACTCTGCCAGGATTTCAAACATGACTGGTCAGGGAAGAACTGAAACCCTTGCATATAAAACAACACCTTTCTCCCCACCAAAAAAACCCCTAAATGTACATCCCCAACTAAACCTCACCACTTGGTTATTACCTGTTCTCTGAGCTGGGTCTGAAAGTACATTACATCTGTGCAAGTATATAAGGTATCAGATAGGAATCTGGGCACCAAAGAAGGCATTCATTAGAGTGCACCCTGCAGCTACTGTGCCATAATACTTAGTGTTCCTATAATCTAAAACTTTGTTATGTTTTCCAGGAGAACAGGAGGAAATACTGGGAAAAGAATCAGTTAATTGCCATTGAATTATCTGATCTAGTAATCTACTGCAAGCCAACAAGCAAAACCAAGGACAATTTAGGTATTGCCTTTAATATTACATCTGATTTTTACCCTTTCTGCTATCATTACAGATGTTAGTTGGGATTTTAGGTTTGAAGATAAAATCTGTCCTATTGGAAAACAAAGTTCTGCTTCACCCAAGCAGTTTTCAAAAGCACTTTGAAATTGTACACCAGGGAACTTAGTGCTGTTCATCTGTCACAAAAGAACTGTCAGAAATTTTAATTAGTTAACTAGAGACACCCTCTCAGATAAATATTCCATGGGGAAACTCACTAGTTATGTGTCAATTGACTTTTTTGAGATTAAAAACTCTGGCTGAAAATTTGTGATTTGTTTGTAAAAAACCTTCATAAATAGGTTTACTGTGCATTTTTTAATTTTACTGTAAGAACATGTTTGCCAGGACTAAGCTGTTGGAATGATGTATGACTTCATAATATAACTAGGCCTGTGTAAGTGCAGCTGTGCATTCTGACACTGAAATATGTACTTTTTATTCCAATTTTTTGTCACTGCTGCTGGAGAAGCCATCAAATGTGCCCTTTTTCTTTAAGTTTCTTTGCAAATGTTTTTAATAAGCTGTCACTGCATTTAAGACATTATAATTATAGTAATTTTTTGAGACATTGGCTAACCCTGGCTCACCCTTTCTTCTCCCCATTTAGACCCAGGAAAAGATGTCTCATTTAAATATGTGTTATAGTGATCAGAAGCACATTATTAGCACTGATGAGATGAGAACATGACTGCAGGCTCTTATCTGCCCTTCTGTAAAGCGTGTGGCAGGAAGGCAATTTTAACTTTCAGGCTTGATTTTCAACCACTTTGCTATGTCTGCCCAAAAACAATGCCAATTACTGCATTAAAGGACAAGGCAAACCAAAGTAAAACACAGTGTTGTTGAAAATACAGTATAAATGTCCATTTCTTTCTTCCTTTGGTAACCACTCTTCCTCCTACCTCTGTGTAGACAACCCTGATTTCAGAGAAATCCGTTCTTTTGTGGAAACCAAGGCAGAGAGCATAGTTAAGCAAAAGCCACTGGAGCTGTTGAAGTACAACCTGAAGGGCCTGACCCGTGTTTATCCCAAAGGACAGAGGGTTGACTCATCCAACTATGACCCATTTCGCCTCTGGCTTTGTGGTTCCCAGATGGTGGCTCTGAACTTCCAAACTCCAGGTAATTTTCCCTTTGAAAAAGAATCAAATCCACCTTCTGTTTCACTGTAAATGAGCCCCTTTATAGCTCTTCTGCCCTCCTAATCACCATCCTAATTATTTCAACTCCTCTGCAAGTGTTTGAAGTTTGCTTTTTAATGTGTGGGTTGCCATCCAGAGCTGGGCCCCAGAAATATGTCTGAGCCTAACTGCCCCCGTGCCCTAAAAGATTTATTTCACCTTGATCTCTTTGTGGTAAGCAAACAGAGATATTTACTGTAAGTGAGTTTCAGATGGATGAATGGTTGTGCAGCCACAGGGAAGGCTGCATTCCACTTCCTGGCGAGGGCCAGCTAGTTTATGATACACTGCTAGGATGCTAATTGGAGATGGAGATGGGGTTTTTTGGGATTAGAATTAGTGAAAAATGGTCTGTCAGATTCAGTTACTGAAGGAACCAAATCTCCCACCTTTGCAGCTCTTCCTGAGGAAGTGGTGACCAGAAAGAATGACAGAGAGGAGACATTAACCTGCTATTTCCTAAGCTTTATTCCAGGGCATCTTGTGTTGAGCCTGTTTAACTCTCTCCCCAGATAAATACATGCAGTTGAACCATGCCTTGTTTTCCCTGAATGGACGCACTGGCTACGTGCTGCAGCCAGAGTGCATGAGAAATGAGGAGTATGACCCCATGCCAAATGACTCCAAGAGGAAATTGCAGATGGTTATGACAGTGAGGGTAAATCTCTTTTATAAAATGTTTTTTTTTTACAAGTCATAAATATCTATAAAACTAAAAATAAAGCTATTATGTTTCAGAGCAAGATCTGACAGATTGTCAAAATACTGTTTTTAAATGTCAGTGTGTGTGAGAATAAAACTAACTTCATTGGGTTCCTGAAAAGAAATACATGTCTTTATCATGCTAATGAAGAATGTGCTATAGGATTGAAAACACAATCCTGGGATAATTTTGTGTAATTGCTAATAAATACATCAAATGAACTAACTTGAATTTCCAATCACATGAGTTCTTAGTAGAAGGGTCCTATTGGAGATTGATTAGCAGCAGACTAACTAGTTCAGGGATTCTGAGTGTGAAAGAAAGATATTTGTAATGAAATATAGAAACTAAGCAGAAAACCTAATAAGCTGATCCCCCACTTCTTATTTAATACACAATGACTTAATCTGAATGTCATTCTCATTTTTATTCAAGAGATGAGTTTATCATTGGAAAATGTTGCCATCTTGACTAGGTGCCAAACAGGGTTGAACTTGTTTCTGTTCTCAGTTGCTATGCAGCAAGACAGGTTCTTTAAAAGAGTGTTTTCTGAGAAAAAAGAAACATTAATTACTCTTCACTACAGTTTAAAGGTGAGGTAAACAGGGCCTGTGAATGCAAAGCAGAAATGTCTTGAGATGGGTATGTAATAAACACAGAAGAAAGATAACAAAACTTGTGCTACAGGCCTGGCCTGGAGCTGCACACTGTGTATAATGAATGTCAGCTACAGTGTCTTTTAAATTTTTTCTTACAATGAAAATCATTGAGTTACCCAGACTATGGGAGGTATTGTTATTGGTGGCACAGATAATACATGCAAACATATTCAAGAGAGAGAATGTGTGCCTTTCCATGTTCTGGATTTTTTTCTCCCTCTAGTTCTGTAGTCTGCCTTCTGTTCAGCAGCAATGATGCCAAGTTTCCTTTGGAGGTGGTTATAATTTACAGTTGCTTTTGCAGGTTTTAGGTGCTCGTCATCTCCCTAAACTTGGTAGAAGCATTGCCTGTCCCTTTGTAGAGGTTGAAATTTGTGGGGCTGAATATGATAACAGCAAATTCAAGACAACAGTTGTGAGTGAGTATCTGTGGGTTTCTGTGTTGCAGGGATAAGGTTCTGCTTCCAGGGTACTTAAACAAAGTGAGCAGAGGATGAACATTATAGGGGCAGTAAGGCAAATGTAGCTCTGGACAGATGAGTCACAAAGGCTTTGTTCCCTTGCTTATCCTGGGGCCTGTTAATTTGAGAAACTTCAGTGTATATTAAATTTAGAAAAAACAGTACTGTTGTGGTTTGGGGAAAAAAAGTTCCATTCTGTTATGTTGTTGCCCATGCATAAGTTTGTGTATTTGCATACTTAAAAAAATTACTGTCTTGAGAGTGCCTCCAACAGTGCTAGTCAGTTCCCAAAAGTCTGGCCCAAATGGGGAGTTACTACTGTGAGCTCCAGACTGTGTTTATTTAAACTGAGGTTCTAAGACTGGCACCCTGTTGGAGACAGCCTGGGTGTATAGGGCTGTAAAATAGTTTAACTTAAAATGCATCAGAAGTTTGGTCAAAGCTGAGCCCTGGGGAGTTCTGGGTAAGGAATGTGTTTGGTGTACATGAACTTCAGTGTGCTGAAATGGGGCAATATTTCAGCCACTTCATATTTCACATTTAGTGTTTCTGAATGCAAGTGTTCCTCTGGTAAAAAATAGGCTTTGGTTCTGATTATCCAAACCAGTGACACCAGTGGAAAATAAACACAGTATCAGGAGCAGAATGTGCATTGTGGCTCTTCAGTACTTCAGAGAAGATGATTATGGTTTAAACTTTCTGTGGGAAGTGACCAAGTCTTTAGAGAGAAAACTTCCTGTCTGTGTCACATATGCCAAATCTTGGTGTTCTGTACATGACTACAAAAATTGGGCCAAGGTACATGAGTTTCCCTAGTGCTTTTCCTGCTTTCTCTTGGATATGGAGCATGAGGCTTATGAATATGAAAAATTAATTAGCTTTTTATTTCCTTTACAAATACATGTCCAAGGGGTTTGCTATGTTTGACTACAAATAATACCTTTTCTTCATGGATTTTCATCCCTGCCAAGTTTCCTCCCACCCCCACCACCAAGTAAACAAATACAAACTTTGAGAAGGGTTACAACATGAGACAGATGGTAAATAGGATTTTGGGGCTTCTGTATCCCTAGAAAATGTCCTGGGATACATACTCACATGTGAATGAAGTGAAATTATTGCTTCATACTTCAAATGTTTCCTTTTCATTACAGATGACAATGGCCTTAATCCAATTTGGGCACCTTATGCAGAGCAAGTGAAATTTGAAATTTATGACCCAAATCTGGCGTTCCTGCGCTTTGTTGTTTATGAGGAGGATATGTTCAGTGATCCCAACTTCTTAGCACATGCCACTTTTCCCATCAAAGGAATCAAATCAGGTGAGATCAGTGGTTATAATGAGCTACTGTTGGGCATTATTGTACTGTGCCTTTTTCTCTGATGCAAGACTCCCTCCTGTCTTTTGAAGCTCCTTCCTCTGGCTTCAGTTTTCAAGTTTTCCTCTGGCTTTAGTTTTTTTTTTAGTTTTAGTTTTTCATTTCACCTGATGTGAAATCAGATTTCTCTGTTTTGTCAGACTTGCTTTTCTGCAATTGCCATAGTAGAGCCTGCTCTCAGCAGAGGAGCACTTGAACACTGAGGAATGTTCAAAGTGTGCACCATTTCTGTGACTGCAAATTCCCCCTTAATGGACTCTATAACTGCCCTTTGTTTTCCTTCCCCCCTGGCCCAGGTTTTAGGTCAGTTCCTCTCAAGAATGGGTACAGTGAAGATATAGAGCTGGCCTCACTTCTGGTGCACTGTGAGATGCAGCAAGTTCTGGTGAGAAGCACTGGGGTCTGTTGTGTGCTCTTGGTGTGTCTGTTACCAGCTCTTTGTGGAAATCAGGAACTGAGGATTGTTTTCTGTTCTGTCTGATGTGGTGTTGTCAGGCATTGCTTCTGCAGGTACTGGGGAAGACAAATAGAACAAATTGAGTTACTCTCCCTCTGGGTGGACAGATTACACGGTTGTTAAAAGAAATAATGCACAAACAAAGCCTCATTACCTCCAATAGTTTTTGCTGTAACAGCATGGTCGTTGTCTTCCCTTGTTAACTGACTGATGCCATGCAAAGCTAGCTAACATCAGCTTTGGCTTCACAGATTCATCTTTTTTTAAAGGTCCTACATAAAAAGAAATCACTTCAGCAATAGAAGATAGTAATTTCTCCTAGTATTTCATTAAAATAAACAACCCATCAAGCAGAAGACATATCTGGTTCTTAAAGAACTGCTAATCTGCTCCTTTTAAGCCCCTCTAAATACCTGTTTGAAATAATAATATTTTAAAAGACATAGGGGAAAAATAATGATGCTCATGAATCCAGGCATTAAAGCAGCTGATCTGTGAACAGTGTTTGTTGGTGTTCCAAGGGTGCTGCTGTATATGTTGATTTGTAGGATATTTCTCAGACTCTTTCTCAAGAATGTCTTATGTAATTTAAATACACTTGTGATATGATGAAAGTTTAAAGATGCTTCTGGGAAGTGGCTGTTTCAGGGTGCTTTCCAGCACCCTTCTGATTCAGAGAGAGAGAAAAAAAAATCCAACTTCTTATTTGTAGTCTGTCAGCCCTTTCAGGCCCATGCTGCACTTCACACCAGTTACATTATTTTTCTGATTGAAACATCAACTTCTGTGAACTCTAAGTCGTTATGTCTCTGGAGGGATTTGTGCCTGCAGTTGCATACACTGAGCTGGAAATGACTGAGTTCAGTCACACTGTTCTTCCCAAAGGAGTGGAAGCCTTTTTCAGACATCCTTTGTGGAGGTTTTTTCGAAGTCACCTTATAACACCTGATGTAAAATGACAGTGTGTGCAATGAGTGTTTGAAAGCTGTGGTGGGTTCCTGTAAGTTCCTTCTGTGGGTCAGCCAAGGGTTTTGAGAGGATTAGAAGCTGAGACCAGGGATGTGTGTGTGAAGAGGAGACCTATATCCTTTCAAGATAATATTTAAATTGTTCATATTTCATGGACTCAGGTCTCATAGGGGAGGCCTGGTAAACTGCTGGTTTTGGGCTTGCTGCCTTTGAGAAAATTGACAGTCACCATTGCCTAATGCTGAGCATGGACATCACTTGTGGATACATTGCAAATCCCTCCTGCAATGGTTTCTCTTCAGGAATCCAGATCATTATTTGCCTGGGGCAGGAGCAGCTCTCAAAATGGTGTTCATAGCAGCAATCTGTCCCCCAGTCTGTCAGCACTGACTCCTTTGACAGTCACACATTTCACACTCTAGAATCCTCTCCTGCTTGTTAAGGCAAATCAAGATGCAGCTCAGCTCGGTGTTTTTACAATGCCTGGTGATAATGCAGTGGCAGGACAACTTCCAAAAACTTCCTTTTGTTTGGCAGCCTGCAACAAACCCAGACTCACCACAGTTGTCAACTCTAGAACTTTTGCCATATCATTCAAGAAGCATCAGAAAAGATCAAGGCTTCCTCTGTTCCTCTGCTTCTTTTTAAGATGTGATGACCTTCCATAAAATAATACCATTTAATAACAGCCCTGTTTATATACAGAGCCATCTGCATGTACTTGGAGATGAAATACAAAATTATAATGAGGAATTACAGATGGCTGTGGAGTTTATCAGGAATAGTAAAGCAAAAATATTGTAGACATAAGCATGCACATTTGTGAATTATTATGTGGGGACTTACGGAGTTCCTGTACAATTTAAACATGTTTTTTTATCTTGTGGAAATCTTACTATACTGAGGTGGTTGTTGCACTTAAAAGCATGTCTTATTTGCTTGAAAATTGATTTACTTCCTTCATAAAGTGCATGTGTTTCTTCAGCTTTTTCTGTCTACAGTCAGCCTCAATGGTGTATATGTTCTTGACTTAAAGATTGAAGTGGACATCCTAAAATGCAGTTTAAGCTGTCCTTTGTGGATACATTCATGTACAAGAACTAACAGTGGTACATACACATCTTGATGATTACACCTGCAAATTGATAATTAGCAATCTGCATTTTCTTTGTGATTTGGGAATACAAAGTTTCCTACCCCTTTACAAACAAAAATTAAATAAATTACTCTTTAAATCTTAATCAGTAGCATAGCACTGAGGCTGTTTCAGTTGCTTCAACCCATGCCTGCATAGGAATGTGTTTCAGGAGGAAAAAAGGTTTAGGAAAGGATCTTGTTGCTGTAACTGAAACCCCTTGGGTATGTTGCTAAGCTATCAATTTTCCTAGATCTGGACTGAATGCAGAAAGAGGCATTCTTATTAGTATGCTGCCTCTGAAAATGTTTGGATTTATTACATTTATTGATTGCATGTCATTTCTTGTAGAAGGAGTATCTTGTTTTGCTGCTGATGTGAAAATTAAGACTTCAGTCCTGCCAGTTCTATTCCCCACTAGTAACTCTATAAAGAGGCAGGTTTTGCATCCAAAGTTTTGAAATATTAAAATAATTTGAAGTCCTAAAGGGAATCATGATGATTGTTTATGCTTGTGGAATATTTTGAGACCTTCTACTGTGGGCCACAATAGAAAGTCAGATCTACTCAGTTCCTTTGCAAGCACTGAATTGCCATAGTTACATAGAAATACAGGATCTGGCCTTCTTTCTTGGCCACTTATTTATCAGTCAGTATTTTCATCTTCAGTCTACATTTTAACAGAAAATCCCCAGGATTGTCTCTTTGTCACATGATACACAAATATGATGGAAGAGCCAAACCCTAAACATTTTAAAAACTTATTTTTAATATTACTATAATCTGATAAGCCATCCTGATGCACTATTTTCTGTTCTCTCCTCAACAGATTAGTGTGCTCTATTAGGGAAAAATATTCCAATGGAAGTGTTTAGATACACAGATTTTGTGACCTGTGCTGGAATGTCCCTGATGCCCCTGTCAGAGGGTGTGGCTGGTCATACTGTGGGGCTGAGGGTTTTTTCTAGTGCTTTCTAAGTTAGTTTGTTTCCAGAAACATTCCATAAACATCCTATCAAACTAATTCCATAAAATGTTCTATGCAGTTAATTAAAACCTGGTTAGGAGAACAAACTCATCCCCCAAACTCTGTTGATTCTGTGCCATTTTGGGAATGTGTTTTACAAAATCACCTTGGATTTCCAATATTCCTTTGAAGGAAAGTGAAGAAGAGCTTTATTCCTCGTGTCGGCAGCTTCGGAAGCGCCAGGAGGAGCTGAATACCCAGCTGTTCCTCTATGACACCCACATGAACCTGAGGAACCCCAGCAGGGATGCAATTCTGAAAGAATTTCATGTCAATGAGCACAAACTGCAGATTTATCAAGAGACTTGCAACCGCAGGTGGGTTGGTGATCATTCTCCCTTCCAGGGCAGCTCTGTCTAGAGAGGATTTATGGTAAGGAGACCTCAGATGTATCAAAGGGAGCATCTAAAGTGTGGTGAGGGTAGAATGAGCTCATCTGGAAGGAGGAAGGGCTGTAGAGGAGCCAGGCTGGGTCACAAGCCACTAGAGGCCAGCAGAAGCTGAGGAATGTGTGCTGAGTGAAGTCTCAGTTGCAGTGATCACAGTGACACTTGTAATCCTGTCAGGTTTTGTATCCCTCTCTGCTGCTTTCCTGGAGGAAAGCCTGGAAGTATATACAGACAAATAAATAAACCTCTTCACTCTTGCTACACTATCAGAGTTATGTCCCTGGAAATGTCATGCACATATGAGATATGTGGGAAGAGATACAGAAACCACAAAAGATAAAACCAGTATTGAGTTGTAACAGCACAGCATTGTCAGTCCAGTGTCAGTGCATTCTCCAGAGCTCAGGGGAGAAGGTTCCTCCTCCTTTGCTGCCACCTTTGGGCTGGGTGTGAGGGAGATAGAAGGAGGCTTCATGTACCAAAAGAAGTTTTGAGTGCATCTTAAGACTTAAAATATTCTTGCTCTTTTTGTGTGTGCTGAACAGCTGCATGAATCACTTGTTTACTCCCATTTATTGAGGGGAAAAAATTGCAGTGCTCATTGCTGATACATTATTTGCCATTGGTATCCAAGTACATTGAATTTGATAGACTGTTTTCCTCTGAGAAATTCCTATTAAGCTTGACTTTTTCCTTTTCTTTTCCCTTAAGATTAAAGGAGAAGAAAGTCAGTAACAGCAAATTCTACTCTTAGAGCCCACCGTTCTTTGATGTGTGCTTTATGGTGCAATTCAGGAGGAGATGAATTTATCCTGATCATCCTGCTCAGTGTCAGTCTCACCAGATGGAATGACTGGAGGAAGAGAAGGAAGAGGAAATATGGATTTCCTTTACAATTTCTTCTTCTAAGAAAAACTGTTTTAATACCTAATAATTTATATTCTGTACAAAGCATACCCTCTGTGCAAGGCAGAACTTCCGTGTAGTCAAGATTTTTAAAACCTGAGGATGTGTAGTCGGATGGACCTCAATTATCATTATCAATACCTGAAGTAAATCATCTCCTGTGTGTGGTTACACAAGCTGTAGATAATACAGTCACAACAATTTGCATGCATGGAATCACACCACTTTAACAACCTGGCTCCTCAAGATTAACTAGTAGTGAGCTTTTAATTTATTAAATGCTGTAAAAGCACTTCTACACCAGCACTGTCACGTTATGTATGTCACAGTCCTCAAGACAGCAGATTGTGCTGCTGATGCTGTGTAAAATATTTTGGGCAGCTATTATCTCTTATTAAAAGTTTTCTGTTACATTTTCGAGAACAAGATATGTTAATTTTGTTGAAAGCAAATACCCTCTGGGACTGTAGTTGTGTTTTTCCTGTTGAACTCTCTTTAAAGGTTTAAGAAAGGAGCAATGTGTGAACCTCTATTCATAGCCCCTGTGAACTTCTGTTCACAGCCTTGAGGCACTGGAAGGAAAAGATATGCAGTAGAAGATATCTGTTTGTTTGCAGGAAGGGAAGGTATTTAAAATTCTGAGAAGCACTTACTTTTGTACAGTATCATTTCTGCAAATCCTTTCAGCTGTTAATGTGCTTAGAAATGAATTTTTAAATGAACTGTCAATTTTTAATCTTGCAATCCTGCGTAGATGATAGTCAAATGATAGTGTTCTGTAAATGTAGACCATTTTCCCAAAACGTAACTAATCCAAGAATGATAGTGTGCACAAATACAGAGGTACATCCTTCTGGTGCCTTTAATCAAGTCAAGAACATGAGGCTGCAGATGAGAATGCTTGTTAAATTAGCAAGTGTATTTTCCTGCCAGAGCAGAACTAAAGGCCTTCGATGGAATATTTAACAGCAGTTGTCATAATTTGTGGATGTGTTGCTCCTTTGTGCTAATGCTGTATTGTTACCATCAAATTCCTGGTTGTCTTACCTCTACATGGGATGAGTTTTGCTCTCTATATTTCCAACTTTAACGTTCAAATGTGTGCAGAGGAGTTTAGTTTTCAGAGTGACTGCCTAAGGCACAAAATGCTGCTTCCACAGAGTTGTACTTCTGATCACAGAGGAGAAAAAAAAATTTGGGATTCATGGCCTGATGCAGCTGCTTCAGCAATTTTCAATTTCTCTTGCTCCCCATGCTGCAACTTCTGTTGTTTCAAGAGGCTCTTAATTGATGCCATTGTGCATTCACAGATGATGGTTTGAGGAACCCCCTTGAGGTTTTAGCTATTCTGTAAAGACAGTCTTGTCTCAGAGATGAAAGTGTTATAATAGTGTATCCCACAATGGGGTGGCATTTGTAAATTTTTTATTATAAAGAAATTAATTACTAATCACCCAACTGAAAAACAGAGAAAAGTTAAAGGCAATTCTCTGCTTTTCATCCTCCTTCCTGAAATCTCTTCAGTACTCAGCTGTGATTGACCTGTTCAAGGATTTGATGGGTGTAAACCTTGCTCAAACAAAGCAAAAAAAAAATCATATCAACTGTGGATTTAGGAGGTGGAGCTGTAACCTAGACAGCTGTATAGAGCTGGTTTTATCTTCATTATCCAGGTCTGGATTGTTCTGCCTGTCAGGATTCTTTTTAATCTCAGTTCCACAGCAGACCCAACCAAACTGTCTCTTTGTCCTGGCATCCTCCACTGGTGGCACAGCACAGCCACTGTGTGATGGACACAGGAGTGAATCCCTCATGCTGCTCTTGTGCAAATATTTAAGAATTAGCTCATTTTGTAGTCCTGTGAAAAGTCCTGTGCACATTCTCCACTCACACATAATGTCAGGAGTTTTAAGAGGCACTCCATCAGTATTTATGCAAATGCATTTTGTTATTCAGTAGGACTTTTCCCCAGACTATGATGTTACACTGTGCAGAATGAAAATACTGCAGTGACTCTTCTTCTTGCAAGTGGTGGGCAAGGCTGTGTTCTAACTCTTCTCTTAGTTCTTGCATTCTCTATTTTATCTCCAAGACCTCACCTCTCAGTTCTTCCTTGGGGCAAACTCTGTAGCAATTTTATCACAGTTGCAACTGTTTGAGTATGAAAGCAAGTTTGAATGTCTGTGCTAATTTTTTTTTAATCCAAGAGGGAAAACATTTATAAATTTTTGAAGTTAACAATTGTTAAATTGTTATATTCTTATAGAAAGTGTTTTAAAATCATTGAAGTAACTTATTTTAATAAATAATTTTTGATATCTCAAATTGATGTGAATGATGCCAGGTGCTTCTTTGTTTAAGCATTGCTTGTTGAATTTCATTACTTTTGCCAGTCATTTGAAGCAGTGAGTTCTTACAGAAAAGTGATCTGCCGGTGTGGTATGGTGTGCTCTGCTAGAGGTTGGAAGAAGGGCATTTCTGTGTTTTTAAGGTGAACTGACTTAATGATTGTTTCAGTAGACATGGTTATGATTGCACTTCCTCTGGCTCCAAACACACGAGGCAGAAGGAAAAGGTCAAAGATCGAGTTTAACTTGTGACTCCAAACCAACCTTTTTCACTGAGAGGCAGATACAAACTCCAGCTCTAGTAAGAATCAGATTTGTATGAGCTTGAACAATAAAATCTGAGCAAGGCAAGGATTAAATTTGTGGTAATTTGGAAGAACACTAACATTGATTACAAAAAATTTTATCAGAACACTTTCTGCCTGTGAGGTTGCACAGGGAAAACTGCTGCTGGGTGAATACACTCTGTCTTTATGTGGTGATTTTTATAATTGTTGGGAGTCTTGGGAACAAATTTTTTCTCATCTTTTGATCAAAATCACATGCTTATGGAACATGAATCCATATGAGGTGTCTGCAGCCTAATTCTAGAAGGTCATTAAATCAGCCAAATCACCTTAGCAAGTATTGGTATGCATGAGCTCTGGAGTCCAAAAAATTACTACATTTAGGTGTTTTATTGCCTGTATTGTCACTTTTTTCCACCCCAACATATCTATGTATTTCTCTGTTGAAATAATTTTGTTAGTTCTGCAGTTCTTTAACCTCAGAGATGGTGAAATGGTGTAACCTGTGTACCTGATACTAGCTTTGAATTCTCCAAACCAGTTGGGAAAATCTGAATGTGGTGTGGAAGCTGAAGTGCAGTGGTTGAGTTCAGTCATGTGTCAGCATTTTTAACTGCAGTCCAACTAGTTGGCTTTGTTCCAGACTGTAATTCCCTTTGTATCACGAGAAATATAAGTTAAATGTAATGAAAATTAACCTTCAGAATCAGTTCAGAGATGAATTTATCTTCTGATCCATAACAGTATTTATAAACATGCTCAGCTATTAGTTTTAAAAGAATTTAAATTAAATTAAAAGCAGTTTAATTCATTGCCAGTCTACATTTTTAGCTGTTACTCCAGCAAAACAGGGAATTGTGATCTTGACTAAAGTAAAGCAGTAGTTCCCCCAACTACAAATTGTGTACTCCTGAATTGCAGTTTAATCCCCAGATTCTTTACAATATGTGTAAATTACCAGCATTCAGGACCCATTTCTCTGAAGAGCACAAAGTGAATTATTAAGTATGCCACTATACTTTGGAAAGTATGTAGGAATCAGTAATAATTAGAAACAAAGGGACATTTTGGTGGGGTCCCTTAGGAGAAGGGCCTATAAAAAATCTGTTTTGATTAAGCATCTAAAATAAATATATTTAAATACACATAAGAAGTATAAGTTTCCATGTATATCTGACAAACTTGTACCTTGAGAGGCTATGTCTGAGGTTAAGTAGCTGACAAAGTAATCTTGAACTCCTCACTTTAAACATCAGCATCATTCTTTATAGTGAGGCACCTATTGTTCAGTAATTTTGAGGACTGGGAAAAATTGAATCTGAGGTATATTTTTAGTTTGCTCTTTCAAATTTCTGGTGCATTTCTGGTAATTCAGTTTCAAGAATTCAAGAAAATGGGTAATAAAATTTGAAAAGAGACACACTTGAATTAATTACTCTAATTTGCACAGCTATTCATACATGAGGAGTAATGACAAAAAACAGGAAGAAGGAGAGAAAATTCTCATTGTAAAATACTTCAAATAGAGCAGCTGTGGCCATTTTCAGAGGGATGGAATTTTCAAGCAATTTTAGAGTATCTCCTTAAGCCACAGACTGCCTGTTTTCCTTTTGGAAAGAATAAATGTATCCTTCACCTCTGCTGTGGTCAGGGCTTTGTTTTTTTAATAGATGGAGCTAATTGACATGGAATTAATGAATCCCCAGAGCAGGGCTGATGGCTCTGGGGTGTGTCCCCACATTAATCCCGTGTGCTGGAGCACACTCTTGGGCCATTAGGACAAAACAGTGTCTCCTGCTCTGATATCTGAGAGTTCTGTCCTTGACTCCAGGCAGATGAAAAGCCTCACCTGTTGAGCTCAGCTTCTGCAGACTTCTGGTTTTTTGGGGTTTTGTTGGGCTATTTTTTTGTCTTGTCAGGAGTTGCTGCTGTACCCCAAAAACTGTCCAGGGCCTGGACCTCAGCTGGCACTGGTGTGCAGTTGGGATTCATGGCTTAATGACCCTTCCATAGATGATTGTCACTAGCACCACCGTTGAGATAATTACAAATAGCAGTAGCTGAGTTTTGCTAAAAGATTACAAAGAGCAGAGAAAATTCCTCTGGGGCTCAGGAGTTCAAGTTCCTGATGTTAAAAACAATTTTTTTACAAGACTTGGCATGAAATAGCGATGCTGTTTCTGTGCAACAGGCTTGTGCAATTTCTTCTGCATTTTGGTTTTGTCTTCTGCTGGCATTAGAATTTTTTAATCTATTTCTGATAACATTGTGTCAAAGCCAGAGAACTTAAAGGGGAAAAGAACAAAGTGGTTTCCACTTGAAAAAACAGAGCTGTTGGAAAGAGAGCCTCGGCCCAGTGCTTTCATGAGGTCATGAATGTCTCTTTTCTGTTTTATTAAAAAGAAGATTTCTTCTTTCTGCAGATGGTGTTGTATATTAATGATTCCTGGAGAGTGGCCCTTGTGCCATCAGCGCTCAGTTGGAGGCACATAAGCTCTTTATAAGAATGTGCAACACTCAGGCTACACAAACAGCTTATTTGCTATTAGAGAGGGGAAAAAAGTGAGTTGTCTCTTGAACTGTCCCTCAAGCTAAGTATTAAATTTAGTTTCTTTCATGGTGTACTTACTGGTATGGGAATGAGGGAGAAAAGTCAGATTTCAAGCATAAAAATACAAAAAGTTATCTATAGGGTGGGCTGTTTTTTTTTTTTAAAGGTAAACTTATCAGGAAGAGACCTCAACAGTCAAAAAGTAATGCTGTATTCTGTCACCATGAACTACAAAAATCTGCATTTTCTAAGCAGGGCTGGTTGTGGATTTCTGGCTTGGTTCCCCTATTTAGGCCCTCTTGTTTTCTGAGAATCCTTTTAGCAGTGCAATGGAACTGCTCTGCTTCTTATTCATTACTTCCCCATTCCAGTTGCAGCAGAGTTCAATAGAAGTATCTGGAAGTTACTAATAATTTAAGATCTGTGTAGCTTCAGTCATTAAAATGGAAAGACTAAAGTTTAAAGAGAAGTTTTAAATTCTTGAAGGATTCTGCTTTTATCAAGGGGTACAGAAGCTGCAAAGCTGATGAGTTAAGGGAAAACAACTTTGTGTTTAACATTTGAGGTGAAGTTTCTCAATTTCTATATTAAATTCACAGAGGGAATTGCATGGGACAGCAGTGACCTGTACTTATAGTCTGATTTTCTAATCTTAAAATTCCACAAAATGATGAGTTTCTTTGTAGCAAGTATTTATCTTCCTATTACATAGCTGAAATACTTTTCAGATGGTGTCAGGTGTTAAAGAAATATTAAAGGTTGAAAGTCTTTTATAAATAGTGGAACGTGAACACAATCACTCACCAAATGTCTTTGATGAATTATTTGTTTAACCACTTGATAATGCTGGGAAAAAATCATAGGTTTTATTTATGAATGTATTTCAGCTGGCTCATTCATTTTAAACAGGCATATTTTACTGTCAGAAAAATCTACAAATCTGTGGTGCTTCAAGCACTTTGCTGTAATTTAGATTAAGCATGGTGCATTTTCCAGAAATGTCATTAGATACCAGAGTTAACTCAGGAAAGCTTACCAGAATGTAGTCACGTAAAAACCCCATTTGTTTATTGTCTCGCAGTTTATCAGTTAATCTTGGTTAGGCATATATACATCCAAGCTGGAAAGCAGAACTGGGGTTTGGAATGTGATCAAAGAATAAGTTTATTCTCCTCTGGATCATGTAACACAAACTCTTCGGGAATAAAGGGCAGGGATCAGGAGTACAATCCCATCAGGGAGGAAGAGTCAGCCTAAGGACATTTGTTCCATTCTCTGTATTGTGCTGTTGTACCTGAGAATAAAATGCTGTTTGCAGTAATACTGAGCTTCATCTTGTTAGTGATCTGATCATTTTTACTTTGAAGAGAAAGTATATATAAAAAATTACACCTTTTTACTTAGCAGTTCTGTTCCTTGGGGATGAAGCTGTTATCTACCTCAATCACACAGATACGGTTTTTTAAAATCTTTTATTACCTGTCTGTCAAAACCAAGAGTAAGCAGAGAACATAACTAAATTCTGTCCTCAGCATTTCATCTTTCAGAGTGAAAATGTCACAGCAGATGGAAACCAGGAAACCAGCACAGCAATCAGCACCACAAGCAGTCCTCCATCCCTAACCAGGTGCATCATGGTGTAATTTCTTGGGTTTGATCCACATCCCTGGGATTTAAACCACTCCACCACTTCATCCAGGCTGTACTGCTGGGGCTGATAGCCCAGCTCCTTCCTGGCCTTCTCCATGCTGAAATAATGTGTGACACCAGTTTTGTAAACCTCCGTGCGAGTGAGGAGGGGCTGGAAGTTATAAACGCGCCCTACGAGAAAATGAACTATTTCAGTAAGGAAGGCAAAAAAATACACAAGGGACAGGGGAAGGCGCAGGGTGGGGAACTTGTAACCCAAACCTTCCACCAGCGGTCGGAAAAATTCAAAGTTATTTACAGGCCTGCCATCAGAAATAAAATAGGCCTGGCCTGCAGCAATGTGCTGCTTGCTGGCTCCGAGCGCCTCGGAGGCAAGGACGTGAGCCTGGACCAGGTTGTCCACGTGGACAAACTCCACCAGACTCAGAGGGTCTCCATACACAAATTTAAACAGTCCCCTTTCTATGTAGCTGACTATTCTTGGGAGGTGTCTCTGCTCCCCAGGCCCGTAGATCCCTGCTGGGCGGAGAGCACAGGTCCTTAGCACGCCTCTCCCATTTCCCAGCTCGGCACCGTTTGCCTGCAGCACCTTCATTTCAGCCAAAGATTTTGTTCGGGAGTAGTGATCAGGGTGAAGGTGCAGAGGCAGATAAGGCAGAGACTCGTCCCCATTTTCTATAATCTGGCCTCCAAATATCACGTTGTAGGTGCTGGTATAAACCAGGCTCGACACTCCCCTGCTCCTGCAGGCCTGGATGACATTTTCTGTTCCTTTCACATTAACATCTTCTATGAGTTTTCGGTTCAGCTGCTCCCTGCCAGACATTCCATAGGAAGCGATATGGAACACGCAGCTCACATCTCTGAGTGCTTCTTCCACTTCAGACAGGCAGCAGATATCTCCCTGCAGGAACTTTATTCCCTCTGGCACGGGTTGAAGTGGTTTCATGACATCAAAGAGGATCACATCGACTCCCTTTTGATATATGGCACAACCTAAACTGAAACATGACAGGAACCGTATGTTAGGGTACAGCACCGTGGTGCATGAAACATCTCACCTGGAAGGCAAAAAAGACTATTAACTGTTTTTGTGCTGATTATTTTTCTGATGGGAGTCTTTTAAATACTCAGCCCCTTACTACAGGGAAGATCCAGCCATGATAGTTTAGGTACTGAACTGATTTCTCACATTCCATCAATACTTGGAGAAAAAAAAGAAAACAGAGGCAGAACTGCTGTAAATGAAAATTCTGAAGAGAAATAACTCAAGTTCTGTCCCCTTCAGACCAGCAACAGCAACTTTCAGATGTGCAACTGTTGCCAAATTTTTTTTTTCAAGAAAGAAAAAAAAAAAAAAAAAAAAGCTTTACTTGTTTTATCTTACTGCTTTTGTGCCATCCCAGTTCTGTCAAAACAACAGGTTGGTCTTCACCGTTGTGTTTGAAATTTATGGAGGAGTGGGAGATGCTTCTAAGCTGCTATGAATACTTTGCCACATGTCTACATTTTACTCCAAGCCACAGGTATTGACACAAAGTATAACTCTGGTGCTTCTCTTCCCCTTGCCTACATTTTTGTATTTCTTTTGTGCTTTAAGGGCGTGAGAGTGGAGGGAAAAGCCAAGCACAAGTCATATAGGCATCTTCTGAGAGGTTTTTTTCCTTCCCCTGACTTGAAATTTACTTTGTTTTCTGGTTCTAGATTGTGATCTCTCTCCCCTCTGTGAGCAGTTATAGTCTAGGGATGAAAACAGGATATTTTCTTTACAGGTCCTGCAGAGCCAGCTACAGCAAGAGAAAATGGATTTCACTGAAATGTTCACCTTATTAACAACTCTAATCCTAAACCATCACTGTTCATGAAAATAATATATTCTTAAGAGTTCAGCTGGAGGTGTTAATCTGTAGAGCTAAGCACACGTGTAACTATTTGCAGGTCAGAAGAAAAATGTGTGTACAGGTGTAGGCTTGTCCTTCAGAGCGGGCTGACCGTGGTGATCCCATCCCTCTACAGAGGTGAGCACACAGGGAAATGTCGGCGAGGCGGGATAACAGCATTACTTACAGCCTCTGGAAACAGAGTAACTGGGCTTGTTTAGAACTGAGACCCCAGATGAACCAGAAGATGGGATCAACTGGATCAGGCTCACAAGAGCCCCTTTTACAGATGGTTTTGCTGCCTCCCCAGCAGCAGCCTCTTCCATGTATTCCTGTATCACTATTTCATGCACTAACCGGAAGCCAAAATAACCTCCTCCTCCAGTAATGAGGACTCTTTCCTTGGCAGCGTTTCCTTCTTCCATCCTCTTTCCTTTCGCTCTGTGCGCTGGAACTGACCTACAAAACACATCGCGAACACACACGTTAAAACCAATCCGCGTTTTAGCAGCAGCGCGCCTTCCCGTCGTTATCCACGGATCTCGTTCACGCTTTAGCTGCAGCCCTTGGCTTCCCCAGCCGCCGGGGAGGCAGGAGATCCAGCGATTCGGCACCGGCATGGCTCCAGGGGGAAGCTGTTCCAGGAGCAGGGAGCGCTGCGCTGGAGCCGCGCCCGCCCCGGGGTCCCCCCGTACCTGCGGGTGCCNGCGATGCCGGTGCCGCCGCCAGCCCGGCCGGTGTGTGTCCGTGTGCCGGGAGGGCGATGCCGGTGCCCTCCCCTCGCCAGCCCGGCCTGTGTGTGTCCGTGTGCCGGGAGGGCGATGCCGGTGCCGCCGCCAGCCCGGCCGGTGTGTGTCCGTGTGCCGGGAGGGCGATGCCGGTGCCCTCCCCTCGCCAGCCCGGCCTGTGTGTGTCCGTGTGCCGGGAGGGCGATGCCGGTGCCGCCGCCAGCCCGGCCGGTGTGTGTCCGTGTGCCGGGAGGGCGATGCCGGTGCCCTCCCCTCGCCAGCCCGGCCTGTGTGTGTCCGTGTGCCGGGAGGGCGATGCCGGTGCCGCCGCCAGCCCGGCCGGTGTGTGTCCGTGTGCCGGGAGGGCGATGCCGGTGCCGCCGCCAGCCCGGCCGGTGTGTGTCCGTGTGCCGGGAGGGCGATGCCGGTGCCCTCCCCTCGCAGCCTGAGGCGCTCTGAAATGAGGACTCGCGGCTCGGGATGACATCGGAGCCTTTCCCGTCCCGATGTTGGTACCGCAGCCCCGGGTCGGGGCAGCCCCCGGCATCGATCCAGCCCCGGGATCCATCCAGGCTGGAGCAGCCGTGGGAGAAGGGCTCGGGGGTGTTGGTGGGTGGGAGCGGGACCTGCCCCGGCCCTGAACCCCCCGTGCCCCGGGCTGATCCCCCCGTGTGAGCAGCGGGGAAAGGGGGATTCTGCCCCTTTTCCCCCGCTCAGGTGAGACCACACCTGCAGAGCTGCGTCCAGCTGAGAGAACTGGGGTTGTTCATCCTGGAATAGAGACGGCTCCAGGCTGACTTAATTGTGGTCCTCCAGTACCTGTAAGGTACAACTCGGAGGATGGGACAAGTCTGTTTGCGATGTATGTAGTGATAGGACAAGGGGGAATAGCTTCAGACTGAGAGAATAGGGTTAGGTCAGCTATTGGGAAGAAATTCTTCCCTCTGAAGGTGGTGAAGTCCTAGCACAGGCTGCCCAGAGAAGCTGAGGCTGCCCCATCCCTGGCCTTGAGCAACCTGGGATACTGGAAGGTATTCCTGCCCATGGCAGGGGGATGGAATTACATGATCCTCAAGGTCCCTTGACAACCCAAACCATCCTGTGATTCCCTCAGGGGGTGCCTGCAAGTGTCATCCCAGGGTGTGAAGCTCTGCAGAAGTCTGCGACACTTAAGGGAGGCTGAGGAGCCCTTAACTCTGGGTGATTTGGGTGGACAGGGGAGTTTCTGGAGTTGCTGCTGAACATTTCTTTGTGGGAAGGGTTGTCAAGCATTGGAACGGGCTGCCCAGGGAAGTGCTGGAGTCACCAATCCTGGAGGTGTTCCAGGAATCACAGGACGTGGCAGTGCTGTGGTTTACTTGATGAGGTGGTGTTGGGTGAAAGGCTGGACTTGATGATCCTGGAGGTCTTTTCCAGCCTTAATGAGTCTGTGATTCCCTGGTGCTGTGAAGGTACCACAGCTGCCTTTGGGTGTCCCACCGTGTCCGGAGAGCCGTGCCCTCACAGCATCTCCCTGCATGAAGGAGGCTGTCCCACATCCTGCTGCGTTTGTCCTGAGCCTGAGCCATGGCACACACTCACAGGAGCCTGCTGTGCCCCCTGCAGAGGTTGGAGATGTTTTTGGCAGTGGGAAGACACTGCACAGCACTGCCTGGCTGCAGAACTGCTCCCGAGTTCAGTGTCAGCAGCCCCAGCCCTCTGCGAGAAAGAGCCGGAATAGGAAAACAATGAGGAATTACACCATCAAAGTCTGGCTTGTGGTGTATTCCATTTTTCATTTGCAGAACTGAGCCTCTTGGGGAATGCCAGAGAGTGGATTGAGTGTCAAAACTACTTAAAACCCCGCAAGTTTCTGTTTTGCAAAACCTTGACAGAAGTAGACGCAGTAGGCTCTGTTGTATTTTTGATGGATGGCTGGCAAGAATTAGAACTAAACAGATTCTAAGAATTCTGCAAGTACTAAAGATTTTTTTTAAAGTGATGATATCCTGCTGGTAGACCTCTGGGACTCTTAAATAGAAATTTCAAGGTGGAGCTGGTGTTGTACCTGATTATAGAGAACTGCTGTGCCTGTGGAGAAGTGAGGAGTGTCTGGTGTGGAGGGCATCCCTCAGTCATAGCTGCTTTCCCTGTCTCCAGCAGGAGAGTGGGTTTGAAACAGCCTTGAGGCATCCCCTAAGCTACTATCCAGACATATAATCAAAGGTGGGTTCACAAAGGTATAAGAATTCTAGCTCACAAGCAGAAAAATCCCTTACATATACCTAAATACTAAATATAAGGATTCTGCATGGCTGCATATGCCTTCAGGATTTATGCATAATCTTAATGAGACTATTTTCCCAAGTGTTTAATACCTGCAAAGTCCAAAAGAGTCCTGAACTTTCCCTGAGATCTGTGGACACCAAGTTGTTTTTTTTTTTTTTTACCTCTGAGGAGCCTTACTGAGGTTAGGGCACTTGGTGGCTCTCTTTTGATCAAAGAAATTGCATTTGAATGGAATATTGGAGGATCACAGAGTATCTGAGGCTGGAAGGACACTGCCCTATTGAACCCCTGCACAAGGCAGGTTCAGCCAGAGGGGTTCCACGGGTTTGTGTTGGCATTGGATATCTCCAAAGATGGAAACTCCATGTTCAGCCACTTTCCCTCCTAACTCTGAGAGCTTTGTGCCCTCTGGACAGTGAGCTCACACTCTGTGGTGTGAGTACATCCCTCTGTTTGAGTAGGCAGCTGTTAACCTCAGGATGACGTTTGTCCCCTGGACTTTGTGATGTGGCCATGCAGGACAATTTGCAGGGCTGAGACCTCTCTCTGTACTTTCTGCTTTATCTTGCTCTCTGCCTGAAATGTCATCTACAGAGAGTCAGTTGTGTCAGGTTATCTCATAATTATGGATATTGTGACTATAATAAGGCTGTGGTTTAGATATTGTAAAGATGTTGCTCTTAAACCACTCTCAGTTTTATTTCTCATTATAGTGAGCTGTCATTTTTGGCTTCAGAGTAGTGAGGAACATTAATTCTTCCAAAATGGTGACATCTGTGAAAGTTGTGGGTAAATATCCTCATTTTACATTGACAGATCAGTGTTAACACTTGACACTCTCAGATCTCAGTTTTGCACAACCCATTTATTACTGTTTTTTTTTTCATTTCCTATGAGACTCTACTTTTCCTAAGGTTTTGGGGACTTTCTGAATGTATCATAAATTCTGTTTTGCCATCATATGAATGGACTTCCAATTTTATTTTATACATAATAGAATGTTAGGCCTGAGTCTTTCTTTAAAAAAAACAACATGTAAACCCTACTTTTCCCTTTAAAGATCCAGGCTTTTTGGAGCATGCCTTGAATTGCACATTAGGGCAAGATGTGTCAGGATAGAAGGATTTGCAGTGTAACTAGGAGTTATCTGCAATGAAGCTGAAATGGGCTGCAAAGGAATCCTTAAATCAGCTGAATAAGCAGCTGCTGTAAACAGTGCAAGTTAGAAAGAATAAGCAATGAAATAATTAATTATTCTTTCATAGTATGTTAGTTCATCTGGTTCCCTTTGCAATTGAAAATACTTAGCTAGTAAAATTACTTTTGTCATCAAAACACGAAGTGTGCCAGCAGTACTATTTCAGGAAGCAGGGAAATATTTCATCTGGGGAAATAAACCTTAGCTTACAGTTTTCTTACTATTTGATTGATTTCTTTTAGGTGTTACTTAATTGTGAGTTTGGTGTTTCTTTTTGTTGGTGTTTTTTTTTTTTTTTCATAGAACCATGCAATGAGAGAAGAGAACAAGATTTAGAACTAGGTAGAACCAACCATGTTTATGGCCTTATTAAAACATATAAAACCAATTGGTTAAAATAATACTAAAGAGGTGAAAACAGAGCATATATTGTGAGTGAAATTAGAATTTTAAGTCCAAAATTAGAATCAAACATTCAGTCTGGATGAAACTGAAATATATTTCAAGAAGGAAAGTGTGGATGGATAAAAATGCTAGTCTGTGTTTTCATCTTGGCTCTGGCAGAGGTTTCCTTAGTGACCTTCAGAACATTGATTTGTGTTCTGTGACAAAGGTGTCATTGAACTTTCTCCCTGCCTGAGGTTATGGTTGTGCTGGTTTTGTTTGTGTTTCTGATGCTCAGATGGGAGCTGTTGTAAAAATGCTAATAAAGCTAGAAATCAAATTTATGGAGCTTAAAGAGCTCAGAGAAGTGTGCAAGTTACACCCTTTGAAAATGTTAGCAGTGACTTCTCAGGGCAGCTGTTGACTGTTCAGTGTTGCTTGTGGAAGTGATCTGGTGATGTGGAGATGACCATCCAAAGTGCTTCCAGTTGCTTTTTCCTGTCAGTTCCAGTAATGGAAAAACTTAGCATATCTTTTCCACACTGAGAAAGGACAAGGATTTCAGTATTAATTGTATTTCCTGCTTAGTGAACACCATTCACAGAATTGCTCATCCGATTTGTTGCTTTATATAATTTTCCTAATCTAATTCTGCTGTGCTCTCTCACTTTAGGGGATATGACTTTATAAATATTTTAGTCCTGACTAGAAGGAGGTGCAGGGAATAGTGGATTCTTTATCAAAGTAGGAATTCACAAAATGGAAAGTAACCTCTACTCAACAGTCTTGGAAAGTTTGCAGAGTATTTTGAGATCCTTGGATGAAGATTTTTATGTTGCACAGAAGGGCTTTTTTATGTAATTCTTTCTGTACTGTCAAAAAAGAAATCTCCATTTTATTATAGTTTTGGGACCGTCTTGAGTGTGGATTTTGGGGTGAATGCTAACCTGTAGCTAACAAGTTCCTTTTCATACATGTCCAGAAGCAAGATCCAGTGAAGAACCCACAGATGGAGGGGGATGTGATGCTGTCCCTGCTCACAGGGTCCTGTCCCTCCTCATTTGCTCGAGGCAGCTCTGCCCAGGGTTGTGCAGGAGGGAACCTCCCATCTCCCCTTCCTCAGGAGCAGCTCAGGCTGGGAGTGTGGGTGTAGGAGGGTGCAGAGCTTTCAGGAGGTACAAACTGCTCCAACCTTGGCTGTTTCACCCCCAAATAACAGGTTGGGTGGACATAACCAAGCATTTGCCAGTCAAACCAAGTACTCTAAGTGTCTGTATGGTTCCTTCTGCAGTCACATCCCCAGATAATACCCTGAGAGAGGGTGCTGCTGTAGCACTGACATCACTGATGTCACTGTTGTATTTTATGTCAGGGCTTAGTTACCAGCGAGGTGTGAAATACCTGTGTGCCTGTGTGCTGTAAACAACAGGCTGGCACAGGGCAGCCTTCATCACAGAGCACAACAATTTAGGCTCAGTGGTCATGCCTTGGCTAACTTGGGTGGGTTGCACTGTGGTCATCCTCAGTGTGTTAGTTGTGAAAAAATCATTACCATAAAAGACACGGAAAATGCTTTGAATTCTCTTGGCGAAGATTCCTAAGGAGCAAGCTTGATTCTGAGGTGTCCATTCAGCAGTAGGAAGTGATGGATACATTCTGTGGAGCCACCAGAAATGAACTTCTTTTCCCTCCTGTAATGCCTCAAAAAATGCAGATTATCCCATTTTTTAAAGCAGCAGTTATTTATCCTAAAGGGAAGGGAAGAAAGTTTGCAGATTTTAGGGTAAGTGAACGGTTGAGCATAGGACTGAGAATAACCTGTGTTCTCCCTTTTTACTTTGATGACAAGTTGCTGTTTGTGGTCTGTGTCTCTTTGTGTACCCTGCAGGGCACATCAGTACCCAGTTTTTAGAATGAGTATATATTAATCTTTATAACCTCCATGGAGCTGAACAGAGTCTGCAGGGACTCACCCACTCCTGAGCATTTCAGTCCAGGTGTCTGAAGTCAGTGTTTGCTCCTGTGATATTGATCTTAAGCTCCCTGAAGCCTCATGTGTTTTTTTAAGGGTAATTTGACCTGATGTGTTGCCTGATGTTCCGAGGTGTTGATATCTGTTTGCATAACATGTTGCACTGATATTAGTCCTTAGCAGAACAAGGTGATGCTATCCAATGTAATTGCAGCACCTTGGAAGTAAAAGCCAAGTTTTAGCTCATCCTGTAACCTCATTAATAATTTCAGTATTGCACACAGGACTGCAAGGGCTCAAGGGTTGAGCCTCTTTGTACCTGAAAGGATTATATATTTTAAAAGTTAGAATGTTAAGAAATATCTTATGGGAAGACTAGTAAAACATTATTGCAAATACTCTCACAGATGTTTTTGCTCTCAGAGTAGGGGAGTAGGTTTTGGAATACAGTGCTGAATGTCTTTGATTCTGTTACTTAAAGCAAGTCTTCTAAATTCTCAATAGGAAGCTATTTCAGAAGGTAATTATGCACTTACATTTCAGTAACTGTCTGATTCAGTTTCAAGTGTGATTGATGTATATGCAGATGCCCTTATTTACTACACTAATAACAAGGAAAGGATTCCTGTTGAAGAAATTTGTAATTTAATTCAGCTATCCATGGGTTTACAGAAATCTTACCCTCCAGCAAAAGCAAGTTGAGGTTGGTCTGTTATGAATTGTTGACACTAATAATTGCACACCCAGTTGATGCTACTACTTTGATCTTTTGGAAGGATCTAAGGGATCTTTCAGCTTCACAGGCAGCTAATCACGTGCTGTAGATACCATATGTAGAGGAAACTCAAGGTAAAATATATGAATTAATCTATATCTTGTACTGTGCTAATTTTCTGTGTGTGTGTAAGAAGTCTGCAGACATTGGTGGTGAGGATGAGATGTGTCAGCAAGAACAACAGGGCCTGAGTTTGTTGTAACATTTCTGGGGGTTTCTCAGTGGAAAATGTACTTGATGAGGGGGAAAAGATGTGTATTTGCTGAGGAAATGTTTTCTGTCTTCACATTCCCGGTGCTTTCATATTCCTGGTTCTGTGTTCAAGGTCTAGGCCGTGGTCTCCCATTTTCAGGCACTTTAGGACTGCAAGGAAACAGGACACTGGCTTAAAAAATGTTACTACCATTTAGTTCTGTACTGACCTTGAAAACATTCCAAAAATTACATAATTTTGCAGAGGAAAGATTAGGTAAGAGTTTGAAGTAGGGGAAAACAAGCTCAAAAAAAAGACAAAATGTCTTGCTTCAGCTGTGCTGGAGCGAGATAACTTCCATAAGGCCTCCCTTAATGGCATCTTGGTGTTTACAAGAGCACCACACTTGTCTTCAATACAGATTTATTCTGTTCCATTGAACTAATGATTGCAGAATTCAGAATTCATAAGCATTTTGTCATGGCCTGATGTGTGACTCCATTCTGAGCTATTTCAAGGTAAGAGATTCTGACAGAAGCCCAAGTTTTCCTTTAAAAGGGATTTGTTCAGAACCGAAAATTTTGAAAGTTCAAAGCACTTAGTCAAAATGAAATAAATCCATTAACTCTAAAATGGGGAAAAATTACTGATGTTACAAAGGTGTGATAGTTATAACATGCATTTTTCTTCTGTTCAAAAGCCTTATTTGGCCATGTTTTATCCTGGAATGTTAACACGAAGAAGGTGTTCAAAGTGGTTTCAATTCAACTGGAGGTATGCTATAACTTACAGTAATTTACTGCAAGTTATTCTTGCTCCTAATTTTCACTCCTTGCAGCTGAAGTTGTGGGTGCAGCATCTGGTTATAACTAATTTTGATTTTTTTTGCATCTTTTGAAGGAGAACCAAGATCTGAATAATGAGGGAATTGAGATATCTGATTTTTTTTTTTTCTTTGATTCTTACGGTAAAACAGTTCTGAAGGAGCTTTGCATTTGAAGTGCTGCTTCAATGTCTTTCAGAGAGTATCCAGCCCATGGAAACAGAATTTGTGCCAGTGGAAAACACTGGATTAATTCCAGTCATGCATCAGCTTAATTCTTCATTCATCATAGGAACATGGAAGAATCAAACATCAAACACATTATGGACAAACTGCATAAGCTGAAATGTTCTTCTAGATGACTTAGAGGAACAACATGTTCTAGTAATTGGCTTTCTTGTATAATGAAGGTTTCTCAAGTCGAATACATAATCTTCAAGCTAAAAAAAAAGAATGTAGCAAAGAAGGCCTGGTTTAGCAGTTGTAATTTTAACACTTTCCAAGAGAAAACATTATCTGGTGCAGTTCTTTCCCCAAGTCTTTGACTTTACATTGCCTGAGCTCCTTTTCCCTTTCAAAAATTGCTCTGGGGAAGCCTGTGAAAGCAGTTTGAGTGGCCAGTGAGAATCCCTTCAGTGCCATATTGTTAATGGCAAAGCCAGCAGATTTCATCATTTGTGTTTCTTGTGAAGTTTTGGTCCTGGCTCCTTTCCCTTATGCCATAAATAAAGGTAATCTGTGCTAGGAACAGGCATCAACTCAAGCAGGCAGTTAATCACTCTTCAACAGCATGCACTTTATTAGCTTATCAGGCAGAACCATCCCACTTCCCATCATTTTTTATCTGTTTATGAAGAAAATGCCCTCCATAATTGTAGTTGAGAAACCAAAATGACTCAGAGTTTGGAGGTGTCAATAAGAATATGTTATGCAGCCAAACTTCCTGTGTCTTGTGTGCAAATGGGTAACGCTGCTTTTGCCTTGTCAGGAAGGGTTTTGTTCATGATGGGCTTCCCCTGGTGTCCTGAAGTTTATTAACTTGAAGAGAATTTCAAATTTGGGATGTCCCTTGTGAGAACAGGCCACAGTAATTTCTCCCATTTTGTTTGGAAACTCCCTCATTATCTATGGTACAAAAAGAAACATTCCAAGCAGAGCTGAACAAAGAGGGCTCCATTTCCTGTAGATTACACTTGAAAAAGGGGTCTCAATTAACATCTACTGCCACCAAATCCAGTTCTCCTAGGTAGTCTTGGTGCAATATTACATCATTAATGAGCTCCATAATTCAGACTTCTTCAAATAAGAATTATTGGATTATTTTGATTACTGAATTTCTTGGATAAGTTGACTGCTTGGTGCTTCTGGCCATAATAGCTGAAGTGATTATCATCCCTGATATCTTGGGGTGAAGGTGCTGTATGTTACAAACTTTTAATTTACTTTCTTCCTTTATGGAATAAATAGAGAAATATTTAGTGTATAAATCAAGGCTAAATTAAACATATATATATGTGAGTACTACAGAGTATTGCTCACATGGAGCAGCTGGAGCTTGTTTTGTGCCTCATACTGAAGGTTTCACAACAGCACAGTAAGAAAGGTTGTCAGAGTCATTTTTTCCCCTCTGATGCTTATGTTCTGTGACTTCATCTGCAGTCTTTGACTTAAGTCCCTGGGTGATGGAGCTGTCCAATTTTGACTCTTTTAGTAGCTGGACTCTTCTCTTGCAGGTGAGATGCCAAATGTAAACCTTTTAATCCATTCATGTAAGTCTTTAAGATCCTTTACTGTAAATGCTGATTTTATAAAAGCTTTTTGTGTTCTCTGAAATTTTAGAGATTTTAGAGTTTACAAAAGGACATTTATAGAAGCACAAACTCAAGTACGTGATGGAATTTAGAAGAATGGATGAAAGTAATTGTTTCCACTTCTCCCCTTTTCATTAGAAGTCTTTGTATTTCCTTCTTTATTTTTTTTTTGTCTTGCATTACTGTAAACTTGAACTTTTACCCTTCTTGGATAGTTTGTTGAATGCATTCCTGTTTGTGCAGGTGTGTACAAGGCTGCATTGTGCTTTAGCCTCGTGAGGTTGCAGTAGCTGTTTAACACGCTCACAAAATTTCACAGAGTATAAAGTTCCCATTTTAAAGACTCCAGTGTTACCAATTCCTGTCATGAATCTGATCATCCTTGGGAGTCTTTTCCAACCTAAATGATTCTGTGATTCTTAGCACTTAAAAATTCTCATCTGAGACTCAGGTTTGTATTTTTTCCATCGGTGAGGTATCTCCTCTCTAACCTCTGTTGGTTAAATCCAGTTTTGCCTGGAACTTCTGTTCTCAGAAGGGACACAGTGGGTGGCAGGGTCCCCCTCAGCTCCTTCCAGCTGGACTTGGAGCCAAGGAAGATGTGTGAAAGGTGATAGAAGAGGTAAGGGTGGGGTGCAAAGAATCCTCCCAGAATGGTGAAGCTGAGGCAGTGCTCAGGACTGAACCTGTAGCAATTCTGCAGAACAGCATTCTGTAGGAACCTGGCCTGGATTAGCATCTCACTGCAGCTTTCTCCATAAATTCTAGCTCAATGTGCCTCTGCTGCAATGCAGGTACAGTCCGTGCCTCCCTGAAGATCTTGGATTTGAGACTTGTTTTGAGGGCAAGTTGGTTCAAGTTTGAACAATCTCTGCCTTCAACAAAAGAGTGGGAAGAACCTCACCTTCACAATTTTAAAACTCTTGTAATTTTTAAAATTCAGTTTATTTATCTTCAGTAATTTTACTTGGATTTATCAACGCTGAAATTTTGTTTCTGATAACAGACATGAACCAAGTGAGGATGATAACATCAGATAAAGTAATAGAAGAGGATTATCTTGTGTGTAGGAAACAGTTTATGAATCACAACTCTGAGGCCAGGTGCATCATAGTTACAATTCACCATGGGAAAAATCTGCAGACAATAATGTTTTTATTCATTCTTTTGGCATGATTCCCATGGATTAATGATATCTTTTTTCCCTTTCTGTGTAAAAGCAATTTTTTCCTCACCTGTATCTCCCCATTTACATATGTAAACATTTCTTACACTTCTCTCTGATTCAGAGAGATGCTGACACCTTTCTGATGAGCCCTTCCAGTCTCCACTGCCCACTTTGGACTTTCTCAGCTGGGCATCTTCCTGCTTTTTCTCATTCTCCAGAGAAATTCTGTATCAGCATCTACAGCACAATTGTCAGCTGACCTTTGTTCATGTCTGTAAAGTGTTATTTGATGGGGTGCATGCTGTGTGTGCTCCAAGAGCACTTCCCATCAGGGTGATCCCAGTGTACTTGAGCACAGGACTGAGAGCCATGATCCAGGAGTTCTCAGCTGGGATTTTTCACTAAACAGAAGATGGTCTCTGCTTCAGTTCATTGATGTGTTCTGTGGGAATGCTATTTACATCTTGGAGCATCTATGACAGCTAAGTGCTGTTCAAAGAGAGAGATTGTGGCAGCAAAGTTTTTCTTCAAAATACCTCTTTCTTCTCATTTTTCTGCTGTAGACTCTGGTATTTAATTTGGAGGTGCTTAATTCTTTCCCACTTTCCCAAATGTAGTTGGGTGCCTCATTTCCATTTTCAATGTAAATGTGGGGACGGAAGACTGAGGATGAATCTGTTATCAGCAGTTAAACATATGAAGGGAAAACTATTCTCCTAAGGATACAAACATATTCCATACAAATTTTTTTGATTTAGTTTGAATTTTAATAGTTAAATTTGATCAATATCTACTGACTTGCCTCAGTACTACCTGTGGTCCAGTTTTAATGGCTGCTTGGAAAACCCTTCACCTGTCTCTCTGCTTCAGTCATTGAGTGGCTTTCTCTGGGACCATCTCTCATTATTTAGCCCATCTCATTTTCAGGCTGCATTATTTTATCAAATTTAAAGGTAACTGGCTCTTTTTGGTAACCAGTTATGATGGTAAGAACTTTTAAACTTTGAAGTTTTAAATGACATTGAAATTCTTATTTTATCAGCACAAAGATGTGTTTGATGTGATCTTTTACTTTCTTTAAAAATAAAAGGCCAGTTTAAAGGAAGAGAAAATTACTCCTAGGGTCTTTCAAATCCTAGCTTCAGTCCATAAATTTGACTGTAGGCTTAAATTGAAAAAATGTAATATTTAACAGGTAACATAAAATCCTTAAGAATTGGATATGCTCTCTGCTTTAAAACGTTAGAACTCAGAAAAAGGGAATCAAACCCACATATGAGTTCATTGTTAAAAGTAATTGAGAACTAAAAGCCTCCTTGGATACTTGTGTGTATCCTTTTAAAATTGATAGAAACTGTCTGAGAACTTTCCTGAAAGCACGTGCCTGGAATAGCTCTTGGACATGAGCTATTTGATGGTATTCCAGCCTGCTAGAATAGAACTCCTGTAAGCTGGAACACCTTTCTGTTGTTTCAGATCACTGTCAATGTCTTTACAGAATTTTTTGCCCCTCAGTTTAAAGTGTGGTTCAGTAGTAAGCAAAAGTAGCTCCCTTCTGGTGCCCATTTGCATCCCATATTTCAGCTCCTGGAGACATTTGGTCACTGCTGAGGTCCTATCCTGACTTGCATCCCTAACAGGGAGAAACTCTACCACATTATAGAGAATGGGTTAATAATTATAAAGGGTTATTAATTGAATAGCTATGTTCCAAATCTGCCCATATATGTAGATATAAATATAAAACCCCCAGAAATCCCAGGGACAAGACACAGAACCTGTCTGCCATCTGACATTTTTGACAAGCTCTCCAGAATTAATCTGTCTAGGAGCTACAATGCTCAGCTTAATTATGGGAAGGCTGCATCTGTGTTCAAAGCTGTTGAGAGAGAAAGAAGAAAGTAAAAATGTCCACTAGGTTTGATTAACTGCTTTCAGCCTGATGAATAAAGACAGATGGTTACTAGTTATTTTTCCTTAATGGATTTTGGAGCTCCATTTGGTGGATGAATTAATGTTATAAGTCCCAAATCTGCCTTTGAAGCTACGCCTGCCTAACCCTTTGTGATTCCTGCAAAGTTTGCATGCCTCCAAGAGAGGCATTTGCCCTGAGGCTGTCGTATATATTGTTAAAGACAATAAAAAGTTTTGAAATTAAAAAATAAAAGTGAAGTGACAATTTACAGTATTAATAAAACAACTTGTGAGCTCTTCACATTTTGGGAAGGAATCCCTTACAAGGGAAGATTATTTTGAAGTCCCATACAATCTGTGCCTGTTTGGGAATGACCTCCACCTGGAGCCTAACAATATTTTCATACTGACTTTAAAACTTGGAGAAGTTCATTTAAAAGTTGCACTTGCTAGTTGTATCACCTGGAAAGTAGAAATAAATAGTTTTATGATGTAGGTTCATTTGCATGAATCGATTATCATATCTCAAATCCAGGTGGGGAAGGTCTTTAAGGCAGGCTCTAATTCTGCAGGTGTGCATGTTTAAAAACATGGTTGTGAATATTTCTTTCTTTACTTGCATGCGAATATCCGTGTTTATTTTTAAGAATGTGCATAAGTGTCTGTGAGTTTGGGCTCTTGGGGAGCATTTAGGCCTAATGGGTCTCAGGACTGTCGTTCAGCAACCTATTAAATCATCTGTGTAGTTTTATGAGTGGATAGTCATGGTGATTTTAATGGGATTAAATTTGCTTACATCCAGACAGTTTTTGAGTCAGGGTAAAGGTTACTGCATGATAAAAAAAAAGCGTTCAAGATGGACAATATAATAAAGGGAAGCAAAGCAACACAAAATTACATTGAATACACAGATTTTTCCTTAGTCAGTGGATTGCACAGAGAAACAAACCACCATTTAACTAAAATGCTGCCTGCCACAGAACTGTCAAACACCACTCCCCCTGCCTCAGATCCTGAAAGGGACCTTGAGGGGTTGTTTGAAACCCTGAAAGCTGAGAATTTCAGGCTTTCTGTGCTAAAAAGCATTGACCCTCAAGCAAGTACTACATTTGACCTGAGGCCATGGAACAGGCTTCCAAAATTGAGTGATAGCACTGGGGTTGTGAGTGTATTGTTTGAACAGAATTGTGTGATATCAGAGGGTGCACAACTTAGAGTTTAAGTATTTGGTATATAGTAGTGTATATAGAGCAAGATGGAGGATTTAGGTTGTTGGCTAAGTTCTTCTTTCACCTTCTTCTTCCACCTTCTTCTCCATGGGTTTGGTGTTTTCTAATTGGGTGAAAAGGTCTGCATTGCGGGCCATGCATGGTTAGTTACTGGGTTAAAAGTAAAAATAATATAGGTGTCATCTCATTATTGGACAAATTGTGCTTAAAAGACCTTGGAAAGAGTTAGAGACAGAGCCATTTTCTACCTTGTTAGCTGGAACTCACAAGTTGTGAGACTGTACTATAGATAGGAATTAGTAAACACCTGAACACCAAAACCTGCATCTCCTGTGCGTTAATCCCTGCTCTAACAGGAAAAAAAGAGGATAAAACCTCACATTTTAATGGTGCCTTGTGTGAGGATTGAACTCACAACCTTCAGAGTCCCCCTGCTCCATGGCAGGATCATCTGTCACCAAGTCATTCCTGACAGTGTCTGAATGCAATTGCAGCCGTTTGCGAGCAGCGCAAAAACGGCTGAAAAACACCAGGAATGGGAACGTCCTTCAGATCTCAGCACCGAAGGGGAAATCAGGGACATCCAGTATGTGGCATTCAGTCATTGATTACACACAGAGTGAGGTCACAATTCCTCAACAGGAAAAATCCATGGCTTCAGCCTTTGGAAGCGAGGGGCTTGTCCTCCAAGTGACAGCAAACGGAGTGTGCCGAGGTGACACTTTTTCATGGCTGATTGCTGAATGCCTTTTGAATCATGGCTCGTTTTTCATCTCATTTTGCTTTGGCTTTCATCTCAAAGGCTGGCTGATGTAACTCTGAGGAAAACCTAAAAATAAGCGAATTCCACTGATGAGAGGTGGGGATGTTTTTAAGGGTTTGCAGGTGGAGGGAAGGCACGTGGCAGATGTGCGTAGTTAATAACCCAAAATGACAACGGGGTGATGCTGCCACCCATTTTCCTTCATCCCCTTTGCAGAGTCCGTGCTCAAAGCTCAGACATGTTCTGGGGCTCTGAGTTGTGTGTGATTCATTTTTAATGTTATCACTATCTGCAGTGAATGACAGTTTATGTTAGTGATGTTGTAAATCTCCCCACTTCAAAGAGACTCTTGAAGAAATTTTTCTGTTTGTCCACGCGTGCTTAAATCAGACTTTGATTACCACGCTTTCCTAATTTTCTAGGTTTACCTCTATATTAACATTGCTATTTATGAATTTAACTGCACCAAAATTATGTGACTTTTGCATAGATAGTACCTAAACATTTGAAGACATTTTGTGGTCTAATATTAAGATGCAATGGAAAAGGATGTAAACCAGATGTGTCTCCAACCTGCCAATGTTTGAAGACATGCAGGAGGAACAGTTACAGAAAGATGATGCAGAATGTGGTTTTTATCTGATGTAGATATGGTTGGTATGACTTGTGGTTAGGGCAGAGCATCAGAAGTAAGGCAGGCAAAGCTGCATTTGCTTTTCAGGAAGCACCTGCAAAGAAATGATCAGGCTGTGGGCTATGATCATGTGGAAATCCTTTGTGTTCTAAACACAGAGATGCTGAGATGCTGCCATTCACTTCAGAGAGGCAGAGCTGCAGAGAAGGGGAGAGAATGGGGAGATACAATAAAAATCTAGTTGGAAAAACAAACTAAACTTCCTGCTGAGAGTACAGCTCATGTCTTTATTTCTCATTTATTGAGGCAGCACTGTGCTGTGC
Source organism: Aegithalos caudatus (assembly GCA_013389925.1). NCBI lineage: Eukaryota > Metazoa > Chordata > Aves > Passeriformes > Aegithalidae > Aegithalos > Aegithalos caudatus. The sequence continues at coordinate 301,910 of WEIU01008684.1, forward strand.
TCTGTCCTAGGCAGGGCTGGGATGTTGCTCTGATATACCAGAGGAGGTTTTAGGGAACAGTCTGTGCTGTCAGAGAAGTGCACTATGATAAAGTGGTATCTTCTTCTCTCAGACTGGTGGTTCTCTGAAAACCGTTTCATGTTACTGGATGATGGAAAAAAGGCAAGCAAGTGTAATTTCTCATGAGGATAAACTGGAAATGGTTCTTGGCTAACTTCCTAAAGAGTGCCTAATTGCCTTTAGGTTTTCTGATTCTGTCCTCTTCTTGGAAAATAATCACAATTGGGTTGATAAAAATTACTTATTTTGGAAGGAGTGCAATCCCCTTTGAGCTCTTCCTGAAAGCCCAGAGATACATGGATGTCTGGGGAGTTTGGGGAGTAAACCTCCCTTGCAAATACAAAGGAGTGCTCATAAAGTTAATGATTCTCTGATGTTTTGTCTATTGCAGAAAATTTACAAAGGGTGATTAGAGTTCTTGTAAATACTGAGGTAGAACTTTACAAGTCTAAATTTGTCATTGGTACAGACATTCTTCACTCTGAGGTTATTACACTTGAGGAAATAACAGGAGATTTAGCTGAGGAAATGGTTGTTGTTGTTGCTGTTGTTATTATTATTGTCTTTTGTTAGTAATGAATATTGAGGAATGATAGGCTACAGTTTTTTTTTGTTTACTACCAAGGGATGATCTTCAGGATCTATTTACAATTGAATTTACAATATTTACCATAATTATATTTCCAAAAACAAAATCTCCCGCAGCTTTGAGGTAAAAGATATGTCTTACTTTTCTTTAATAGGCATACACTTTATTTGACAGGCATTATTTTCCCTAAGGGTCTATTAAATAGTGTGAAGACAAAGGAGAGGTTGAACAGCTTTATTTTCACTTGTACACAATCCTTTTTTTGCTTTAATTCAGTTCATGCCTGTGAGTTCAGAGATCTTAATTCACAAAGGTACTTGGCTGCATTTCTAGCTTTAGGCAGAGTAATGGTTTTGTTGTCTTTACTGGGACAATTCACATGCTTCAAGCTGAGCATGAAGAGAGAACAGGGTAAAGAAGAGGATTATCTCAATCTTTGTACAGGAGCTCTGCAGAATTTATAAGAGGAAAATCTGTTTGCCCAAATGAATTTTGTTTATGGAAATTCAACAGTTTCTGCATCCAGGGCTGACAGCCTGACAAGTGTTCATGTCACCATTAAGTCCACCAAAATCCAAATGTATGGAGGTGTTTATGTTCTCTCAGAAACTGCAGCAATAAAAGTAAGAATTTTTTTTTTCTTTCTGCTCCTATATGTATTTACCCACTAGAATATTGTTTCTGTCTTGTTTAATGACTCATTTGTTGAAACAGGTTCCAACCTGTTTAATGGTGAAATTATTTTCCAGGAAAAGTAAGTGAATGTCTGTATAACAGAACCTCCCTACAGAACCTGAAATGCAGAGCTCTGACCCAAGCCACAAAAGAACAAGAAGTACAGGGAGCAGGAGCTCTCAGGAGCCACTGCTGAAAATGCCTGAATCAGCAGGCAAAATGACAAAATAGCATGAAGAGTTCTGTGGGAAATTATAACCTGAAATGAAAAACAAATCTGTGACTAGCAGAGAAAGCTGGAACAGAGATTGGATGTGTAGAAAAAGTGCTTCATGCTTCTACACAGTGTAATTGATGTTCCACTTGGGACAGAAGAATATCAGTTGTATCCAGTTGGGACAGCAGCTATTGGATATGACATGTGGTACTCCTGGCTGCAGGGAAAATGCTGAAAGGAAAAAATACTGACTAGTAAATTATTGGAAAGTGCAAAGAAACCCATGGGAAAAGTGGCCAAAGGATTGAAAAACAATGCAGGATGAGGTAACAGAGACATGCCTGAAAACCTTGTGGTTGAACTGGAAGCTTCTAACGTGATGGAAAGTCGTGGAGGCTTAAAAGAATTATAAACATCAGAAAAATCACTGAACTCCAAAGGGAGCCATAAAAAGCAAAGACAGAAGAGAGCTCATTACCAAGGCAGAGCCAAGGAAGAGCTTGGTGGTGTATTTCAAGGAAATTGTGACCAGGCTCAGCTTCACCACATTTCGAAGGAACTGGGGAACCTGAACCTTTCTGCCCCTTTTTTGGTGTTAAGAACAGCATTCAAAGGCACAGGCTGCATCCATCATGCTGAAAAAACATAGAGCCAGCACAGTATGACAGGACAAAAGCTTCAAGAAATGGGGAGGAAGTAAGTGAATGATTTAGCCTCCAGAATGGGAGTATGGAGTCAATAATTTGATGTCTGTGATAAAGTTCCTGCCCGCTGTCCTTGCTTTGTCCTGGGGACAGTGTTCTGCAGGGACACTACAGCAGGTGAAAGGTGCTGTGACTCTAGGATTTGAAGAAAGACAAGCTGAATTTTTAGAGGCTGGCTGTTCATATTGCTGATGGTACCATGGTGTGATTGTTCTCCAGGAAAGCCATCTTCTTTTGCCGTTGAATAATTGACTTTCCAGAGTCACCACATATCATGGAGAGATTTAGATGGTAGGGTACATGTGAGATCTGCAAAGTGCCCAGGAGAAACATCAGGAACAGGTGAGATCTGCAAAGTCCCCAGGAGAAACATCAGGAGCAGGCACAAAGTGCTCAGTGAGGGCCAGCAGTGGCACAGCTGCCAGGAGGATGCTCAGGATCATTTCTCTGCTGCTGTTTGCCACTGGCATGGACTGACTCTGGAATTAGGGTCCAGACTTGAGCACAGGCTCTGCAGCTGGCCATGGTATAAAGGGACAGGAAACTGAGTTACTGTGAGGTGGCTCTGAAAAGCCATTCCTTCTTCTCTTGGAAGAAAGGTCTGTCCTGGGCGAGCTTAGCCCCAAATCAATGAACTCAAATCCATTCTCGTAACACAGATGTCATGGTGATGCAAAATCCTGCCAATTTGGAGGAGCCTTGTTTTTCCAGGAAACTATAAGAAGGTGAGATAAGGGTGTGTATTCATAGCATGAGTAAGCATGGCATAGAGAAATAGGAAATAATGCAAACTCAATTGCAATCCTGGGTAACTGTACAGCTTTTAGAGCTGGAGACATCTCAAAGGGGTAAAGAGAAAAGTAAGTGTTTTTTTCAAGATGAGTAGTTGGCACAGGATGATAAAATTTATCCTGTGGCAAAATTGGGCTGAAAAATCCTCAAGCAGCAATCTGTCACTGCTGGTGTCAGAGAAAGTGCAGAGGCTTTGTGAAGTGGGTACTCCACACTAGCATTTTTCAGCCAGTTTTAGATCACAACTTCCTTTCTGGTGTGTATGATCTTACGCATTCACATGGAGTTTTTTTCACCCACCACTGCAAACACATGGTCAACTTCTCATTAAAAGAAGCCTTCAGTGGCTGTATTTTATATTAAAATGATAAACTGAGCATTGATTCAGCCAGAGCCAGTCCCCTCAGCTGTTCTGCAGGGGTGTGGGTGCAGACAGGTGTTGTGTCCCTGCACCACAGTGGGTGGGTGTATGAGGAATGCACATGGCACCCCCAGCTTTCCAAATATCCCCCACCCTGCCAGCTGTGTCTGAGGGGGGCTGTGCATGACACAACTCACATTTCAGTGGGGGACATGGTAGGGGAGACTGGAGCAGAGGGGGAATCTCATGGGGCTTGAGACCAGGCATGGTGGCCACCCCAGCGTGGTCCCTTGCCCACCTCTGCCTCATCCCTGCAGGCTGAGGGGAGCCAGGGCAGACATCAGGCTGGAAGTGATCACTGCTACCCCTCATCCCACTGTGGGAAAGCTCCACCTCACTGTACCTTCAAGTATGAGAGCTCAATGCCAGCACATCTGTCATCATCTAAACCTCGTGACAAAGACCAGTGATGGGGAGAGCAGATTTCACCAGGAAAACATTTAAGAAGACACCTTAATGGACAGCAAGGTATAGCTGACCTCAAGAGCAGCATGCTAGGAAAAGCAGAAGCAACAAATGGCAAAGAGAAATGAAAATATTTTTCCTTTTGTGCACTGGTGGAAGGATGGGTGGATGAGTGGTCACAAGAGCAATGAATGATGAGCAGACCTTGAGGGTGATTTTCCTTTAAGAAAGTGACTTCATCTCTGGTGTAAACTACCTGCAGAGGTATGTAAACATTTTCACTGGCTGTAAAAGTGTATATTCAACAGATTTGTAATCCCCTAAAACCCCAAAGGCAAATGGAATGGGAATGTGCTCTGTTTCATGTCAGGTTTGCACTGTGTGCTTCAATTTTTTGTGTCTGAAATCAGATAGAACAGCACCATGTTGTCTTGGAATACCAGTTACATTATGTTAGCTGGGTCTGTGGTAATGTAGGCTTGTCTCTCAAATCTCAAAGGGATTTTTAAACAGGGTTAAATATGCATGGCTAATTTGTATCTCAATCCCTTTAGCTGGCTGGCTTTTAATTTATTTTTTTTAATTGCTTAAATAACTTTCAGAACACAGCACAGTAGGTATTAAATCTCTTTAATATATTTAATTGATTACTTCCCCCCACCCCCCAACAACTTGCTGTGGCTATCAAGCCAGTGATTCCTGTCAAAACCAAGGTGAATGTCATCACTGGAGGTTAGCTGAAATGTGGATCTCAGGCGTGCTACCCGTGTTCACCTGACCAAGTGCCCCTCCTGGCACACCAGCAATCACCTGTTCCCAGCACCCCCTGAATGTCAATTACTGTAGGTATCTGCTGAATGTGGAGTAGCTAAATAGGCAAAGGTGGGCACTAAAGCAGAGAAGGCAATTTGGGGCTTTTTGTTGAAAGAGGAGGGTTATCCATATGTGATAAAGCCCAAGACAGTTTGTGTTCCAGAGATTAAATAACCCTGGCTTGACTCATTTCTCTCACTGCCCATCAAAAACCAGTTCCACTGAAACTACACCCAAAGATTTTTAAGCAGGAAATCCCAGCTATTTCTCATAAGGGGAACTGTTCTTTTCCTCACTGTCTAGGAAAGTGTACTTTAAAGATATTTAAAAAAAGAAGTAGCAGTTAATCTTTTCCTGGAGCCAGCGCTTGCTGCATCATGTCCATTCCCAGCGCTGTCAATCATTATCCAGCCAGCACATCGTTCAGAAGGTGGAGCTGTCAGGCAGAAGGAATAGAAAGGTAAGGAAAGGAAGACTCCTGCTCCTTGCTGATGCCAAGGGTGAGCGAGATTATGTCGAGCCCTCCAACAGAGTCCCCTTGCCTGTGCCCCACCCCCTGCTCCTATATAACACACACCGCGTTTAGCAATACCTGCCAGCGCCGGCTTCTCCCCGCCGCCGATGGATGCTGCGGCCGCCAGCCCCCTGGGGTGGCTCTGCGCTGGTGTCACCACGCTTTTTGGGGTCACCGTGCTCTGCAGGGCCCGCGGGAAGCCCCTGGGCAGGGCACAGGTGCTGCTCTGGAGCCTCCCGGCCGCTTTGCTGTGTGCGGGCACGCTGGGGGCTGGCGGGGGGCTGGGGGTCTTGGTGGCCCTGTGCCTCCTCTGCTCCGTGTGCCCGGGGCACAGGGACCTGCTGCCCGTGGGGGACAGAGCCGTGCTCATCACAGGTAAGGGGGAAACCAGCAGAACCTGCCTTTTTCTCACAAGTGGGCTGGAAAACTTCTTGTCGTGCTTGTGAGAGTTTTCTTTTATCTTTTTCTGCTGGTTTTGTTTGCCTCGGCAGAGATTTATTTTTGTTTTTTTTTTTTCCCCCTCCCCCAGGTTCCAGGACCCTCTGAAATTAAGTAGAAAAACATCTTAATAGATGCTATTATTTTTTAGTGTCTCATTTAATCTTTACAAGGTAGCTTTTTAGACGTACTTGTGAAATTAACTGGTGCAAGAAGCATAAGAATACTTATGATGGTCTAATTTTTTCAGAGAGACAGTAATTCCCGGGAGCCCTCAGAACACTAAATTCATACATTACTTTTGTTTACTTGAATTAATTGTGCTGGTTATGGGTGTAGCTGTCTTTTGGGGGGGTGTGTGTGTACATAGTGCACACTGTGTCTATCCTGCACATATTTTGAGATACTGGTTTGGTGCCATCCCTTTGACAGCCTCTGTGAAATCATTTAGGAGGGAGTAATTCCCTTTACTAGCAGGGAAGGTTCAGAGCTAATTAATTCAGTCTCCATTACCACTCTCATGTACTCAAAACCCACTTTTATTTTGCAGGGATGGCGTTTTTTTTGTAGTTTTATGGCTTTTCTCCTGTTTCCTCTAAAACTTTAGGTGTTGTTTATTTAGATGTTGCTTATTTGTGTAAATCAAATCTTTAAACTGGAGTGCCTGCCTACTGCTTCTTGCTCTTAACTTGCTGGGTTTTGTTTTATTTTCTGTGGTTTTCCCCCCTCTGGAATGCTGAATTAAGTTGCTTTGGTTTATATAGCACTTTCTAGCAGAATTTCATTTTGTTTTATAGGGACACCTGGAAATAATTTAGATTTCCCTAGCAAACTTTAATACAGGGATTAAGTATAAAAGCTGAGAGAGGACAAGATCAGCAGCAAGTTCTCCCCTTGCAGTTTATCTGCCAGCTGGGTTTGTCCCTGCAGGTGTGTCAGGTGAAGATGGATATTGGTGTGGGGAATAGGGAGCAATCCTTTCCCACCCCTGCAGACTCAGGGGATGTACTTACACTTGAGCATCTCCCTGCTCTTTGTAAGACTGCAAATCTTCAGGAAAAAGCACTCTCTGAGAGTTTATCTGCTCTGGAGTCTGAATTAGAACAATATAAGGGAGTTAGGAACATTTGGGTATAGCCCAGTAAGGGAATGTGCTTTCCTTGTACCTGTGCTGCAACTGTCCTGAAGAAATGCAAGCTTGCACATCTCTGACAGCTGATTAATATGAGAGTCTTCTTTGCCTTTATTGGAATCCTTTGCAATCCATCAAACCCTCCATCAACTGAAACAGAAGTTTTACTCAACACATATTTTGGTTAAATTGCTCTGATTGTGCTATTCTTCCCCATACCAACTACAGGATGTGTGTCCCTGTGCAGTCACAAAGTGCCTTTAAATAAATTTTGGTGTCATTTTCTCCAGTTTAGACAAGACCTTAGGCAGGCACTTTGTGGAAAGTGGTGATTTTAATTATTTTTTCTTTTTCCCCTCTGCCTTCCAGCCCCTCAGGGCTGATGTGGTCGTGTCCTGAGCAGCTGCCATGCATTCCTCGTGAGCCTTTGGCAGGAGGCTGGAGCAAGCCCTGCTGCTGTCCCTGGGTTCTGTCACACATTATTCTGGTCCTCTTTGGATGTTCCTTGTACCAGTGCTGCTCTGCATTGTTTATTTATGCCTGCAGTTCACTGGAGTACCAGGATAAGAGAAAAACTGTGCCCAGTGGTCTAAATGGTTTTTCTTGTGAATAACTGTGGGCACATGAGCAGGCTCAAAGCCATTGCTGGAAGTCTGCTGTGCATCCTCTTGCTGGGAGCACAGGCTGCAATATCCTTAAACAGAAGCTCCTGGCATGCAAACACTATAGTTGTAAATGCAATAATTCCCTAAAAATTAAATTACTGCCAAGGTCCGAAGTAACAGGAGTTGTAAAATTCTGTCTCTGGTTAGTCTGTGTGCAGTGGGATGATTTTCTCCAGTTAATTTGGTCTTTCCTTTCTTGGGGGACTGATTTGCTGCATATTCAGCAGGAGTTAATTGTAAATTCTCAGTATGGGTCAGTCACAGTCAGTAGTGATTGCTTTCCTTAAAATAAGTCTTCTCATAACTCACAAATTATTTTTGGCATAGAAGCAAGTGTGTGATTGGGAGGGAATTATCTTTTTTTTTCCCTATGGAGTCTCTTTGAATTCTAGGTATTGGAACATTAAAGCTTCTCTGGACTTCAATAACTGGTCTGAAACTCACATCATATTTGTTTTGGAATAAAAAAGCCAGGGACAAACCCAGCATCAGGCAACAATAAAAACAACTTTCATTGCTTACTTGGAATTGCTATGCCCATCCCAAGTTCAAGTTGCATTGCATTCTGACAGTTTTCAAGTTAAAGCTGCAACACAAAACTAAGGTAATATAGAGCTCTGTACTTGCTGGGAATGATGAAAGAGGAAGGATTTGATCTAAAAGTAGGGTTTTTCACTAAAAGAAAAAGAAGGGAAGTGACCCCACCCCCAAACTTAAGAAATCTGTCATGTCTGGGATATTTTCAGACTCCTTCATGTCTCTTTAGGGAATTCAAAGAATGCAGGTTTGTTCTGTCAGGTCAGGACTGGAGAAGCTTAATGTGATATTTGTAGTGCTCTGGTGTATCTTCAGCAAATTGCAGACTTCAAAAATGCCAAAAAGCTGATTTTTCTTCCTAGAAATTAAATAGAGCATGAGTAATCCTTTTCTACTTTTTCAAGATGAACTGATTGATGCAGACATCTAGTACGTGTTTTCTTCAAGCCACCTGGAATTAATATTTTTCACCTTTCAGGACTAAAGACCCAGTTAAAAGACGGAATCCAGAAAAGAGGATCTAACAAGATTATGATGAGTCTTTTTGGCAGTCAAATTGTATTGACTACATATTTTAAATGTAGGAGCAGACCTGTGAATAACTCTGTTATTTTTCTCGGTGTGCCAAAGTAACAGACTAATCCTCAGAAGTGTATAGTGGGTTAAGTAGGGAGTATTGCAGCTCTTTCACAAACAAAAAATAGTAAAATATCTGTCAGGAGCTCCATTGCTTTGTCTCACATTCAGATTTCCAGGGTTTGGAAAATGAACATTGATGCAGTGAATTTGTTGTTGCAGGAGATCCTGGATCCCAGTGCACAGCATCCAGGACCTTTCTCTACTGTAGTTACAGTGGAGGATCTGGTGCAGTATTGTGGAACAGGGTGATTACAATGTAAAAACTGTATGAATTTATTGAACTCCTAATTTTCCTCCTAATCTTGTCCTCTGCAAAGCTCCCAAAGCACAGCCCCTATAAACTCCTTCCCTGTCACTTCACTGGGAGGTCTGGTGGTGACATGGGTGATGTGTTTGTTTCCTTTTGGAGTAAGTTTCACTGTAGGTGGGAAGAATAGAAATCAGAATTTTAAAAACAGAGAGAAATCACTTAAAATTAACCTATTGTACTTGGGGTGTTGGTTGATGAGAAGCTGGGTGTGACCAGACACTGGTGTCCTGGTCTCCTTCCAAAACTGTGTGGGCAGCAGGGGAGGGGGGGACTCTGACAGGGACCTGCTGAAGTGAGTCCAGAGAAGGCTACAAAAATAATCAGAGGACTTGAACACCTGTGAATTCAGATGTACAGAGCTGGGATGGCCCTGGGAGGGGCCTTAGAGGCCATTCCAGTGCATAAAGAGAGCTGGGGAAGGACTTTTGATAAGGGCATGAAGTGACAGGACAAGGGGGACTGGCTTCAAACTAAAAGGCAGCAGGTTTGGATCAGATATTAGGAAGGAATTCCTCCCTGTAAGAGTGGACAGGCCCTGGCACGGGGTGCCCAGAGAAGCTGTGGCTGCCCCTGGATCCCTGGCAGTGTCCAAGGCCAGGCTGGATGGGTCTTGGAGCAACCTGGGATAGTGGAAGATGTCCCTGCCCATTGCAGGGGATTGGAATGTGATGATCTTCCAGGTCCTTTCGAATCCAAACCATTCTGTCTTTTATTCTGTAGCAGCAGCAAAATACTCTGTCACACGGAGAGACTTGTGAATCAAATTATTTGTTAAATACTCTTCATTGGTACCTGATGTGTAGGGCCACACAACTGTGATCCAAACACCGTTGTTTCTTTGCTCTAACAGTGCTTCCTGCAGCTGCTAGGTCATTGCTTTATATAAATAAAGTTTGGCCATAAGTTTGGAAGAGGATAGAAAGGATAAGAGAAATTCTGATGCAGATTTCCATGAATTCAGTAGCTGACTTAGCACAAAAATGTCATTTGGAAGCTTTCTTGGATTCTGAAAGCATTGGAATCCTTTGCAGGTAGAGCAACAGTTGCTTAGTTTTGGTTTGGTTACTTTTGGTCTGTAACCAAAAGTAATAAAAAGTGCTTATCTGAGGGGTCTGTGTGCTAAATGTGTGAATTAAATAATACTACTTCTTGGAATGAAGAAATGGAATCCAAGAATTTGAAAGCCCTATAATTGCTTTGCCATTTAGAGATTTCAAACTAAAACAGTAATTTTTTTTTTCTGTTTGTTTTTTGTTCTTAGATACTTTTGTTATCAGGTTCAAGTCTGAATATTTGTACAAAACCAAAATAGGGCTTTATTTCTTCTCTATGTGTAAAGTCAGAGCACCTGTCAGTGGCAGAGGGTGAGCTGATTCCACCAGCTCTGAGTCAGGAGAACATGGCCTGTCAGTCTTTGAGGAACATTTAAAGGTCCAGCTCCTCAAACTTCAGATCTGAACCTTTCTTTCTACTGACTTGTGTATTTCAGGCACTTTGTTGTCATATTTTTGTTTATATTTTCGTGGCTTTCCAATGTGTGTATTTATTTTATTTATATTTTTTAATGGTGGTGTAGGACAGCCCTACTTTCCATGTTTTTTGATGCTTTCAGGGAGTGACACTGGGATTGGACATGCCCTGGCTAAACACCTGGACAGCCTGGGTTTTGTTGTGTTTGCTGGGGTTTTGAACAAGGACGGCCCTGGAGCTGAGGAGCTGCGGCGCTCCTGCTCCCAGAGACTCTGTGTCCTGCAGCTGGACATCACCAATGCCACTCAGGTCAAGGAGGCCTATCTGACAGTCTCAGAGAAGGTGCAAAATGCAGGTAACAGCTTTTTTTATCCCCTCTTTACAATGGAAGTCCTGGTGTAGCAGCTCAGCAGGGGCATCTCCTCACTGTTGGCTGCACCATGGCTTAGATGTGTAGGACGTTTCCAGGGTAAAGCCTTGGGCAGTCAGGGTATTTCCATGCATGTCCTCTTTCCTGGGATATGGGAAGATGATAGTGACTGGTCAAGGAGAGTGGGGAATGTGCATCTGCAGCTCATCTCTGTTTTGGTCTGGAGTCGCCATCCTGCTCACAGCTGTAATCCTCATGGACTTGTTTTCATGGTGTGTTGCAGCCTTGTGCTTTCTCCTCTTCCCAGGACTCTGGGGTGTCGTGAACAACGCAGGAATCCTGGGCTTCCCTGCTGATGGAGAGCTGCTCCCCATGAGCACCTACAGGCACTGCATGGAGGTGAATTTCTTTGGGGCTGTGGAGGTGTCCAAGACCTTCCTGCCACTGCTGCGGAAATCGCGGGGGAGGCTGGTGAACATGTCCAGCATGGCAGGTGAGCTGGGATAAAGCACCAAAGAAAGTCCTGGAGAAAAGGCCAGGGAAGGTGTTGGTTAGTCTGGGTTGTCAATTCACCCAGGGAATAAATGTGAAGGTAATAAATCCAGGTGTTTCTTTAGGTTGGGACACTATTCTCAGAAAACAGCCTTTAAAGAAGAGTTTAATGTGGCTAAAAATATGCTGTGAGAAAAAACAAACCAGTAAAATTCAGATCTGGTGTTCTAGATGCCATGAGTGATAACCTTGTGAGCTTCCATAAAGATGGGTGGTACATCAGAGGCATTTCTATAACATGTTCAGGCAGAAGTCTGTGACCACCTCAGTTTGTGGTATCTGCTGGTAACTTAGGAGCTGTGTGTCTATATGTCTTTAAAAATATTTTGAATGTCTTAGAAATACTTTGGCCTAACTTATTAAAAGTGGCATTTTTCCATGAGAAACAATCCAAAACCTTTTTAAAAATTAACATATGCTTTCCATTTCTTTCCCCATAAATTTTGCTTAATATACATATATATGCATATCTTTATAACATGACCTTCTATTCTAGGAGGACGGCTGAGGTGCTAAGATGTAGGAACTAATGTAATACAATAATGCAGTATCTGGTAGCCAACAGCTGAGGAGCAAGAATGCTCCTTTGAAAATGAGCCCTGCTAGAAGCAGGAGGTCATGCTGCTGGAAAGTATTTTGGAGTAAGATCTCTTAGGGATTTTACTGGGTCATGTGCTCCCCACATTTTTCTTTGCCCTGCTGCACAGCTGGAGTTGCCCTGCATCCTGCTGCATTGCTGGGGTGACTTGTGAAGCTGTTCCCTGGTGTTCCCCTTATGCTGAGGATGTGGCTGCAGACTGGCTCTGGCACTGTTTTCTCTTTATGATCCCAGATATGCTCTGTGTTTGCATGTCTGTGTTCATGGTTTATTGCTGACCCTCTGAGAAATCAGGGCTGAATTATCAGAACCTTTCTGCTGCTGCTCTGAGGCCAGACCCATTTCTTCTGTGCACCCAAGTGAAGTGTGGCTGTTTTGGGGCAGATGTTTTAATTCCTGGTGAGAATCCCTGAGCTGCCTTGAAGGGATAAATGCATTAATCCCTGTGCTGAGTAGTTTCCCCCTTACAGGAGCTGATAATGACCCTACCTAAACTCTAGCTGTGCAGAGATGTTGTTGCACACAAGCTGGTTTGGGTGAAGAGCTTCCTGTTAACACAGGGTCTGGGGGGCCTTTGGTAAAACATTAGTGGAGAGGTTAGTGAGCTCTCATTGTGCTGAATCTATTCCTGTCTGTGTAGGGCTCATTTAACTGGGCTCAGGTTAGCCTGACCTCAGAGGGGAAAGTGTGTGATTCAATTGGCTCAAACCAGACCAGCTTATTCAGATGCAGAGGAGAATAACTAACATATAACTGGCCTGACTTCTTCAAGGGCATGGCTCTGTGTAAACAGCTCCTGGGATACCTTGGTCATCCCAGTACAATACCCAACAGCACCAGAGGCTTACCTGAAAATCCCCCTGTACCTGAGGTATTTTCCTTTAAAATACTCAAGCACATAGAGGTGAATGTGCAGCATGTGAAACAGAGGCAGGATGTGCCCAGCTGCAGGCAGGCAGGAGAAGGAGGGATGTGCCTCAAGGAAAGGATTGTCCATTCTGTTCCCTGTTCCCAGCACAGCCTGTGGTGGTGGTGTGATGGTCTTAAACCTGTGTGGTGATAACACCAACCTTGTGGAGGGACTGGGAGGGCTGAGTCCCAAGATGCTCAAATCAAAGCATGTTTGTATTTTTCTAGCCCTGAAGAAGTGACAGTCTGCCAGTTTTTGGGACAGAGGAAATGCATTTGGAAGATACTGGAAGGATCTGGAAGTTTTCTGAAAGCTTGTTTTTGTAAATGTTCTGGGTGTTCTCTTAGCTTTCCCATCTGAACAAATGTTTCTGGGATTGAAAAAAATGGGATATAACTATAGGCAGGGATCTGCTTCTATGCTGGTTCTCAGGGAGTCCAGTCACTCATTGGGGTGTGATTCCAGCTTTGGTTAGTCTTCAGATGTCCACTCTTGCATTATTTTTTCTGGCCTTTCTGGAAAGAACAGGAAAGAAAGTTGCCTTTATAAAGCTAGAATTGAGATTACTTACCCTGTTCTAACTGTGGTTTATTGTAGGGGCTTGAAATTTGTGTTACAGTGACAAGAACAGGAGTATAAAACCACTGCTTCAGTATTTATGTGAACTAAAACATCCTGTGTTTCTCAAACCAACAGTCATAACTTTCAGCAGTTTTTAGCCTTAAATGCAGTCCAGTTTATTTTTTTCTGCCCTACAAGGCATCTTACCAGGTGTTACTGAGCATAACTGCTGTAAGCAACTGCTAATTTACAACTTTCACTCTTTTTTAACCTCTAGCAAGAAATTACTCCCTCACTGACTCGTCTTTAACCTCAGTGAGAGAGGCATAATTTTGGTTGTGCTATAATCTCCCTTCTAAATCATGAAAATAAAGGCTGGGATGAGCCACTGTCGAGGTTTATCAGGTTTCTATTGCTCCTGCAGGAGGCATTCCACTACCAAGGTATGCTGCATACGGGGCATCCAAAGCAGCTCTGTCCATGTTTTCTGGAGTAATGAGGCAAGAGCTTTCCAAATGGGGCATTAAAGTCATGGCAATTCATCCATCAGGCTTCAGAACAGGTTGGTGTTTTGACATTTCAGCTTGTTCTTTCTGCCTCTCCTCTTTCCCTGTAGTTCAGCAGCCTCAAACAGAGCCCTGAGTGATTCTCAGGGGTGGGGCTTTTTTTCCATTCTTTTTGTGGGTTGTGGAAATGAAGTTCAGTGTCTTCTGTGAGAGATGTTCCCTCCAGCTCTGCACACTGCCTGCCTCCCCTCTCCTGGGCAGAGCTGTCCTTGCTTTCAGACAGGGCAGCATTCAGGGAGTTGGTGCCTTCCCTTTGCTCCAGCTTTGTTGGAGCTGACAAACAGAGCAGCCCTGCCTGGCCAGTGTGAGTGTTCTGGCTCACTTGTCCTGCCTGGGAGCTTCAGGTCCCTGTCACTCCTCCCTTCCTCAAAATCAGAGCTCTCTTTATTGAGCTGCTCTGTCTGGCATGGCAGGATCTGCAGCAATACCTGTCATCCTGCTTGCTTGCTGTCAATATCCTCTGATCTTTCCTCTCCACTCCTTCCCCATGTGCTCCTGCTGCTTTCTGTTCCGAATTCTCCTCCTCCTTCAGCTGAGCACTTTTTGCAGAGCCCATCCAGGTTCCAGACTCATCTCCTGCTGCACGTGCCCATGGCTGCCCAGAGCATTTTTTGTGTCAATGTAAATCAATTTGGTCTTTTTCATAAAATGCTACTTCCCCCTCCTTGAAAGGACCCTGTGATGCTCTTGGCTCTGACAGCTTTGCATGGTCAGTGGAAGCTGCCTGAGGCTTCACCTTCAGGGCCCTGCTGCTCTCAGGTTTGTGGGTAAAACTGAGTCCTGGGATTTGAAATTTAAATATGTATTTAAAGATTTTTCCTTATTTGCAATGCTTAATTTTTGGTAGTTAGGCAACAATTCCATTGGAGAAGCCCCTGCTTTCATTCCTACATTTTGCAGATGGGGTGACAAATAGATAAAATTTCATTTCTAAATCTGTCCTAATAGAAGCCTAATCCTTCAGGAAACTGGTTATTGAAATACTAAAGTCTCTTGTGAAAGGGGAGCTTAGCACTTGGCCAACCCAAATGAATCCTGTTCATCCTAGTTTGCCTGTCTGTCCTCAGTTGTTTATAATAAATACTGACTGGAAACACCCACAAAATGAATCAGGACAGAATGGCAAAGTGGGGATGAGGGAGAAATAAAAAATGCTGGTTTGGCTGTCAGAGAGCATTTTTAGGTAGGGCAGGGGAGCCAAATGGGGCATGAACTTTGTGCTTTTTGTGTAGCACAAAGTACTCGTGCTTTTCCTCCTCTTCCAGCTAAAAGCACTGGCTGCTGACCAGCTGTGGTGTTTGTTCCTCACTGACCCACTTTAGTTCAACTCTGACTATTAATTACAGATTTCTTTGTTTTTAAATCCAGCCCCAAACCCACTTGCTGTGCTGTGCTGTTGCCACTGCAGGTATCGAAGGCACGGCGGAGCAGTGGGACAGACAAGAGAAGGAACTGATGGAGAACCTCCCTGCAGACACCAGGCAGGCCTATGGGGAGGAATATCTGCTGGGGCTCAGGAATTACCTCCTCCACCTGCCCTCCCAGTGTGCCCCTGACCTGTCCCCTGTGCTGGGGGCTGTCCTGCATGCTCTGCTGGCCAGGAGCCCCCAGGGCCTTTACACCCCTGGCAAGGGGGCCTACATCCCCCTCTGCATCTTCTGCTGCTTCCCCCTCTGGTTCTACGACTTCTTCATCAGCAAGATGCTGAGTGCTGGCTCTGTGCCAAGGGGAACATCAGGAGATGAAGGCAAGAACCTCTGAGGTGCCCACTGGTGTTTCTCTCACTGGGTGAGGGAGCTGGGCAGAACTCTGTACAGACACTGCTGCTTATTGTGCTGTCTTTAAGTTGCATTGACACTGCCTTGCAAAGAGGGAAAGCTTTGTGTTAAGAGTAATGTTTGGGAAAAGCAGTGGATAAACATAAATAGAAAGCTATTTCCCAGATGGGGCATCTTTTTGAGGAATTTCAGTGTTTTCCTGTTGTCTTTGTATCCTGCTTTCTGTGTAAGGTATCTCATGAAATTATATAGTTCCTGTCTGCTTCTAAAGGCATCACCAACACACAGAGATGCAGAACATGCTTTTCTAAAGCAAAACAAAAACCCATGGAGAGTTACTGACCTTAAATCTTGTAAGAAGTTAAATATATTCCTATTGTTAAAGAGACTGTGTAATGCAAGTCTCCTCTACAGATTCAGCTGTATGTTTGGGGTCTGGTTTTCATTCTGTTGCTGTTGAACCTGAGAAATTATTGTTCTTTCCCCTCAAGTTCTGTAATGTATAGTTTTCAAGTTTGTAATGTGTTCTCTTTGCTAGAATATGCAACATAAATTAGTTGAGGAGGGGGGGAATGAATGCAAACAGATCAAGATCTTTATGAAGAGATAAACCATTTCCTTCCGACAGTAATAAAAGTAGTCTTAGTGGGTGTATGAGCTGCTAATTTGATCTGTCTGGGTCATTCTGTGCATTGCCTGTATATGCCTGTGCTTATCTAATTGTTAGTAAACTCTGATGTCACTTCTGCTTTTTGTACAATTTCTTACATAAGTCTGGGTTTACATGAATTCATGTTTTTGCCCACTTCTCCTTCTGTTTCCCTCTGCTTTGGGGGGAGTTTGTGCTCACTTGTCTGAGATCAGTCACTCTCATGTGGCTTTGCTGGAGTCCTGTCCAACTTTTGATAGATTGGGTTCACTCCCCTTCCCTAATTTCATTCCAGGAGCACCAGGTGCCCTCCCTGGTGCCCCATACCATAAACCCCTCACTATGGCAAGTTGTTGGGCAACTCACCTGTATTTTTCCTACCTTATTCCCTTTTTGCATTGTCTGTCAACATCCTTGGGCTTTGAAAGGCTGATATTTTGAAAGATTTCAAAATCCTCATCCCCCTGAGTGCCATGGTTTGGCCATGTGTCCTGTCTTGGACAAGATGCATTTCTTCTCCAGTGATGAAAAACTCAAAGTGATCACATTCTGAGCTTTAAATGCAGACACACTTTTTCCCCCCTTTCCTTTCTGAGCAACTTTTAACTCTCCTGTCATAATCCCACTTGTGTGATGTGCTCTTGCACCCAACTGGACAAAATCACTGTTTAATTTGCAGCTCTGGTATTTATTCCATCACTGTCCTGTGTCTGTAACATCAGTGCAGGTCTCCTGTAAATGCACAGAGGACGCTCAGAGGGCTCAGGCCACCTTGTGAATCTGTGCTCCAGTGTGGGAGCACTTCTGTCCTGCAGACTTTGTCATAATATCTGCTTTTGCTACTGATGTTGATCACCTGGTGGGTTTGTATCAGTGCCCTGGCTGCAGACATTTTTACTTTCCTTGGAGGAAGTGTACTCAATATTTTGAACTCAGGAAATCTGAAACTATTTCTCTCTGTCTTTCCCAATTTTTTTCCTTCATCTATTTCCACAGTTTTTTTATGTCTCAGCAAAACTGTGTAATAAATCCCAATGATATTTAGTAACCAGATGGTTGTGTCTCTGTCTCATCTCACCCTTTGTGCTTTTTGGGGAACATCCCCTCCCTTGCTCCCACAGCAGGAGAGCACTGAGGGGGAAAGGGTGAGGAGCATTTTCAGGGCAGAGGGACAAGGGGCAGCTGATGCCCAGTTTTGGGAGGATGTGATCCCAGTGGGCTCAAAGGCACTGGAAGGAGCTGAGGGAGTGCTGGGTGGCAGCCTGGGAGTTCTGGCTGCCTGCAGGGTGAGGGAGCTTGCTGCCAGGGAGCCTATCTCCCTCTCATCTCCATCGAGGCTGTTTTTCCCTTCACACCCAATTTGGGTGTAAATTCTGTGGGCTGGAATTTTGCCCTTAGGCATACTATACAACTTAAATTTGTCTTTGCAGTCACTCAGCTGCTTTGCCTAGCAATCTCCATAACAATCTTTAATTGTTGCTTTGTTATTTGGCTGTGGTTATAAAGTGTAATATTTTTTTTTCTCTCCTTGACTTTCCTAATAGGTATATTATCTTGCACATTGCAGACATATTAAATTAGGCATTTACTTGGAAGTTTTGACTTAATTTTATTTTTTAAAACTTTTATTTCCCAGGAAATTTCTGTTCTAAATAGTCATTTAATGTTTCTTCACCTAACTACAAAGACACTTTAGCAGGTCTCTAATAATTGAGATATCAAAGATGGTTATTGTTTTGTTCCTACAGGGATCTTACTTTGTGTTTTAAAGATGATTCTGTTGTAACACATTATTGAATTATGTGCCACTTAATGGGCTGCAGTATTAGAAATAAATTTATTTTGCTAATGGCTTGCATTGCAAATAATCTCAACTGTGAGAGTGGCAAACTGCAGGATAAATTCTGGGTATTTGGGGCCAACAAGCCCATGTGGATGT
Source organism: Aegithalos caudatus (assembly GCA_013389925.1). Lineage (NCBI taxonomy): Eukaryota > Metazoa > Chordata > Aves > Passeriformes > Aegithalidae > Aegithalos > Aegithalos caudatus. The sequence continues at coordinate 320,214 of WEIU01008684.1, forward strand.
TAGTGCTGACACTGGCTCATGCTCTCCAGGACAAATGCCTGGGTGTTGTGATCCTTTATTTGCCATAAAGGCTGATCTGATACAAAGATATTTGGGGAGTAGGAAGAGAGGATGCTGAGTTCTAGCAGTGGAAACTGTTGTATTAAAAACCCCAAACTAATTCTCCTGATTTGGACTTTGAAAATTTAAAGATAAGATTTTTTTTTTTATTTTTTTATTTTTTTTTAATGCACATGATGTGAGGAAAAGCATCAGAGAAACTGAAGAAATTGGCTGTGGCCCTAAAAAAAGAATGATGAATAATAGTCTAGAAGATCACTTAATGCCCCACAGTGATCAAGTGTGTATATATTACAAACACGTGTGTATGGAGTAAAAAGGGGTTATAAACTCTGGAAATCATGATAAAAGAGCAGGTTTTACACACATCCCTCTGATCCAGCCTCTGGAATGAAGTCTGTGACCAAGAGGTAAATGCTGTTGGATGCTTTTTACAAAGGAATTCCCTGGCTGGTGTCCTGGGGGTCCCACTCTCCTGCTCTGCATTCATTGCTCTGGCTGCCACAGCTCTCCCTTCCTGTGAGGAACAGATTGGAAGAGATGCAGCTTTGGGGAGACAGAAGGTGAGCTACAAAGCAATTTGTTTTTATACTTTCTTTTTAAAATTCTGGCTCGACTTCCCCTCTTTATGGGGCCCCTGATGACAACCCTGCCTGATGTGTGCCTGCATCATTGCAGGTTGGGGAAGATGGGTGAAATATTGTGCATTTTTGTGGTTGTGGCCATGGCAGGGAGGTTTTGGTGGCCACTTGCCAAAGGACCAACCCTGCATTTCATGGAAGGTTAATGTGTGGGACTGCCCATGTGGCTGGAGGTAAGGAAAAGGGTTGAGAAAGTTGAAAGTGTGCTCTGACAGGGGGGTTTGGGTTGGGTAGAAGAGGTGGTGTAGGAGAAGGGGGAGCTCCAGGTCACTCATGCAGGGACAAGGATTAATCCTTAAACTGCTTTCAAGCTCTGTAGGAGGTTGATCAGACCCATTTTTAACTAGGAGGGGCCAAAAACAGGCAATGGGGAGAAAGGTAATGGTCATTTTGTCTAATTTAATAAGCATACACAGAAATGTAATTATTTCTAAAGTATTTCTGATTTTGCCAGTTTGAGTTCCTGCTATCTTCAGAAAAGAGGGAATAATTTCCATGTTCCTCTGGCATGTGTGAGAGGGTTTTTTGTATATAGTCGCATATGAAAAGATTTTAGAATTTTTGTACATTTTCTTTGTTTTAAGAGGATTTTTCCTGGGAACTTTCAGGTCTCAGTGATGACAAAACACTCTGGTTTTCCTGTAAATTTATTTGCCTGGGCACAGCATTGCAGAGTTACAATCAAAATGGGTCACATTTCATTTGCTTGTAGCCAAGAGTCCACATGTAGCCATCAGCACCCATCTGGGCACCAACCATATTTGCAGCATGTTCGGGACAAATGTGTGAATTTTGATATTTTTCCAAAAGAGGCTGATTCTGGGATCTTTTCTGGGTCACAATGTTGTGTGTTTTATCCTGTTTATGTCTCTGTTTGGAAAGTCAACTGGATTCCTAAAATGATTCAACCCCCAGGGGCACTGAGCATCAGAGAATCATCATATCTCTAGGAACACTCAGAGAAATTAATTTAGAATCCAGTTCATGCAGGCTTCAAAGGAAAAAGGTTCAAACAAAAAAAAACCAAACCTTGGCACTTGAGAGAAAATTGGGTGGGGAATTTTTTATTATTATTTTTTCCTCCCAGAAGTCTAGGGATACATAAATGGAAAGTATTGCCACTGCCAGGAAACACCCTGCACAAATGTGTCCTGGGGTGCAATCGTTTCTGACAGAATTTATCAGCTGGTGCAGGGCTCCCTGGAGTGCAGACACCATCGAGGCAGGATTTCTATAGCCAATGCTTTTGTCAGTCAAGCTGAACATCAGGGCTGTTGCTCTTCAATTATAGATGAATTCTGGCAACCTTGAGGCAGTGGGCTTTTACCACAGCAAGAGAGGTAATTGCTTTTACTTTTAAAGCGTGACCAAAGCATAAATCAAGAATCACTGACATCTCGTGAAAGGAGGCGAGTTTTAAATCCCTTTAATAGGATAAATGGGTTTTAAGCATGTTGTATAGGTCATTGTAACCTAAGCTAATGAATCTGACTTCAACAACCTGCATGAAAGTAATTACAGTGATATAAACAGTCTCCACAGGTTTCATGCCTGGAATATGTAGGTTAAATGATCCAAGTTTATATCCCTGTTCATGTTGTTGCCTGTAGCTCTGGAAAGAGCACTGAACAAGCTGGAAACTAATCCTGGGAACTAAGTATTTGGATCTTGGCATCTGCCATGAGTGAGAAAAGGGGGGACAGCTCAGGGGTGGAAGGATGGCTCTCAAATCCTGATGGAGCCAGCGTGGCCTTCACTGCCAGTCTGCTAAATCTGGAGAGGTCTGGAGGTTCAGAGTGTGTTGGTCTTTGCACAGAGCCCTTCAGAAGTGACCTGTCATTAATTGGACTGTTTTCCTCTATGAGTTCTGGCCATGTTTCCCTGATTTGGGACTTTTCCCTCGTGGTATCGAAGGACACATTTCAAAATAAGAGCCAGAACATGGAGCAAAGATCAAGGGGTGTGAGGATGGAAGATATAAATAAAGTGATAGTGACTGGTATCAAGGGAAGGAAGCAAGAGGAATGATTCTCAGGAAATGTGTTTGGGCAGATTGTCACACTCTGGGTCAGGTTGACCTACCCACTGTCTTTCACCACCTCCCTCAACACCTGACTTCTGAAAATGCCATTTAAGAGGCGGTGATCCGTGATCAATGTACTTACTCTGAAGTCTTACATTTCTTGGTCTTGCAGCATCCCATCCCACAAAGAAAGAGGACATGGGGTGTTGTGGTCAGGGCAGGGGTGGATGCTCCAAGCTCCACCTGCTTTGGGTGGTAATGGGAGACACAAGTCTAGTATTTCCACATCCCTGTGAAAGGGGAGATGCTGGTGAGGCATTGCACTCCCACACAAGCCTGGCAGTGCTGACTTCTTTGCTCTCTTTCTTTGGGGTAAAGAATATCACAGTGTACTTGGTTTCATAATGGAAAAAAAGACATTTTTGGCCTTTAGCCACAGTAATTTACATCTCAGCAGTCTGTGAGAGAAGGCACTGCTGCGTGTCTGTCTGTCTGTCTGTGGGCTTGCCTCGTCAGCAGTCAAAGCCAACACCAACCCACTGGTGTGTGTGGAAATCTCTGGTGTGTTCATGACACAGCCAACAAAGCCCTCAGGATGAAGATGATAGATCAGAGAATGGCCTGAGGGTGATTTATTCCCTGCTGTGTGGGCAAGCCCTCTCTTTTTAGACAAAGGGTTAGGGATCAGTGTTATGGCTTCTGTGTATCTCAGAAAAGCTCCATTCATGGAATCACAGAATGGTTTGGGTCAGAAAGGACCTTTAAAGCTCATCTCATTCCACCCCTGCCATGAGCAGGGACTGCTTCCACTAGACCTGGTTGCTCAGAGCCCCATCCAACCTGGCTCCCAGGAATGGGCATCCACAGCTTCTCTGGAAAACCTGCTCCATTCACTGCCTGAAGAGCAAAATCCTAAAGGACAAATTTAATTAAAAGGATGAATTGGGGAAAGCAGAGCAAACAGTCTTAATTAACAGTATTCTAATGTATAGACAGCAATGTAATCATGTTGTGTGCTTGGCATAGATGAATTAAGGGAGTGATAGGCTTTAAAAACTTTGCATTTTTGAAAATGTTTTATCATGTAGAAATGTGTTAGAAGTTCGTGTTGGGAGCTGGCTGTTTCATAGTGTGATTTGAATTGCATTTCATGCAATAGTATAGTGTGGTTTATATCCCTTTTTCCCAAATGTTGCCACTATGGTTGCAAATGTGTTGGCTCTCAAAGGTTAAGAGACCCCAACCAAGCAAAAACTCCATAAAAACATCCCCAGAATGGGATGCACTCAGCAGCAGTGACCCACACCCATGACTTTGGGCCGTGCCATTGCTCCCTCTGCATTTTGCAAGTGTCCTTCAGGGTAGGAAAAGGCTAACTGCAATATTAAAAAAGGACTGATGTTAAAAACAAGAAGATAAATGATTGTGCTCAACCTCTGGGTTTAACATATGGTGTGGAGAAGCAAATGGGACGTGGTGACAGACCCAGGAGCACTGTAATGGATGGTGGTGTTCAAGGGGAGCAGCACAACAGCCCAGCTCCACTGGAGTCAGCTGAATTTGGGCACCAGGGAGGAAAGGGTGCCTCAGCTGGAATGAGGGCAACGTGATGGATGTGCCATGTACCAGTTAGAGCTGAAAGCTGAAATCTGTCAAGGTGGTTTTGTGCAAAGGAGATGCAGGCCCTCCTGGCCTGGGAGAGGCTGTGTCCTTGCTGGTGCTGAGGTGCACGGGCAGGGGCTGAGTGAAGCAGATTTTTTTTGGTTTTGTTTGTGTTGTTAGTTGGGTTAAAGCCTCTTGAAAGCATTTTTAAACATCACAGACTTACTCTGTGAGGAAGGAAGGAATTATGGGCTTTCACCCTAATGCTATGTGAGACTTTTAACTGTAGCACGTGATGCTTGCACCCCACTGTCTGTCTTTTATGGGATTAATGACTGAAGATGTGAACCTTTGTGGCTGTAAGGAAAAGCTTAGGGTTTCCTGGCTGTGTGAGCTGAGAGGCAGCTCCTGAAACCTTTTGCATGCCTTACTAAAAAAAATATCCATTGCCCACAGAAAATTGTCAGTCCCAACCATTTTGAGGGAATTGACTTAGAAGAGTCCAATTCCTCTGAAAAGGTTAATCTTTCCCATGAAGTTTGCACAACCTCCTGGTATCCCCTGAGTGTAGGCCCTGCTCTTGGTTTTCTCCTGCTACTCCACAGTGCTTGCTCAGCCTGGAGGATGCTCAGGTCTGGCAGTTGTGTACTGGGTGAGGAGGGGAATCAGGGCTGATGAGGAAGGGTTTCCTGTGGTTGTCCATCTCTTGAGGTCTGATGGTCTCATGTTACTGAGATCACTTTTGCCACCATGGAAACACTGGTTCCCCAAAGCTGCCTCTTGGTCTTAATTTGGGCTGGTCTTGAAGAATCCTTACTCCTGTGCTGTTCAGCCTGCAGCTGTACATCTTATGGATGAAGGATTTTTGTGGAGAACATGGAGGGAGAGCCACTGTGAGGCTGATCCTGGCTGCATCCCAGCCTGGGGCAGCACTGAGGGGCCTGGCAGGATCCTTTCTGTGAAAGCCCTTCACAGGCTTTTCTGTCCCCAGAGTGACACCAGTGCTGTTTGCATGTCAGAGCTGTGCTGGAGCTGCCTCCATCTGAGTGTCTTTATTGCTGGGAGTGGAGTCACTGGGAATGGAGACAAATGCTGGCTTTCCTTTGGGGAATGGGCAGTTATTTTATATCCATTAGTTTGTTCCTGGCACACACAGCTTGGCAGGAATGCTGCCAGGGCACCAGTAATGCCTGCAGGATGGCCAGGGCAGCATCCCATGCACACTGCTGTTGCAGGAGGTCCTGGACATAAAGCAAAGGCTTCCACAGAGAACTGGAAACTCTTCAGGCTTGGTTTCCTTAACCTTTTGAAGCCCTGTGGTAGCTTGGGTTGTTCCTGGTTCTTAATGGATGTTTCTACATCTAACAAATTCCTGGTGCAGTAATTAGTTTTTCAATACCGAAGTATTTAAGTGTCTTAATTTTTACACTAATGAGCTGGGATTCCCCACAGGTTGTCTCACAAGCTGTTTCAGCATCACAGAATTTCTCTGTGCCAAATATCTCTGGCATCTTCTGGGAAGAAGGAGTTTCTGTGACCCCTCTGTGCCATTAAGCTGGTTGTTCTCTGCCTGTGTCAAGGGTGACTTTGACAACCCAATTTATCCCAGGCAGCAGAGATGCTCACTGATCTTCCCCATGAGAAGCTTTCTACTCACTTCCAACCTCAACCAGCTGGAGTTCCTCCTTCCCCTTGCTCTGATTTATTCAGCAGCTTCAGTGTGACTTGGGACCAGCAATAAAAGCAGGTTGCTGGGGCACAGCCCATCTCTTGTGTGCAATATTTGGAGGAGTGTTGTTGGCACCTCTGTGCCAGTGCTCACAGGAACCTGGGGGTGGCATTCATTGGTAAAATCCCCCTTTCCCTAAAATCCAAGCAGCAGAAACATGCTGCTGCCTGCTCGGCTGCCACCACTCTGAAAGCTGCTCAGGCAGCAATCAGAGGCTGTGTCTCTCTGCCAGCACATTAACGAGACAATTTACTGTGCTTTGCTAAATATTTATGGCATATTTACACCTGAATTTGAGCAACAAATCCTCTCACCCACAGAGATGCTTTGGGCTGTGAGGAATGATGCAATATACTAAAAAAAAAAAAATAAAAAATCCCAAGGATCCCTAAAAGTCATGCCAGTTTTACCCAACGAACACACCTGCTCTTGTTGTTGAGCTGTGGCATCTCCATAACTCCAATAATGTAACTGTTGTAAGATTTAACAGGGAGACAAGCAGATGATTTAGCTGTTTTTCTGTGGTGGATGAAGAGGAAAATCAGGCTGGAGTGGAGTGGAGGTGCCACCTGGAGAATTTGAAGGAAAGCAGGGATTTCCATGGCTGAGCAGCCGGGTGTTTTGAGAGGGGTCATTTTGGGGTGTGCTGCCAAGAGGGACAGGTGGAACAGAGCCCATCTCTGAAGGACAGAGGTGTAAATGATGAGGAGTGAGGCAATGGTGTGTTGTGAGGTGCCATCAGGAGCAGGTAATGAGGCATCCTGAGTGCCAGGCACGGGAAATTTGGAGTTGGCTGCAGGACATCTCCCATCAAAGCCAACACTGCTTTCCTGAGGTGTCAGGGTCTGCTGAGGCAGGGGGGTACCAAAGACTTCTCTTGGCAATACTGCACTGCACCCAGCCCAGACTGGTTCTTACTGGTGCAGTAACCTTACAGCTCTAGAAAACAGAGGAAGTGTATTTTGTAGGAAGTTTTGGCTGCTTTTATAAAAACATCATTGCCTTCACATACATTTTTTGACTGAACACGTGGCCAGTTGCTGTTGTTACAGTGATGGACCTGCAGCAGGTAATTCTCACTGTTTGCAATGAACAAGTCTGGGCTGAATTTTCTTGTTAAAAAAATTATGTTTGTGCACCCCATGAATGTAAACCTAGTGATAAAAACAGTGGGAGACGATCTGAACGTGCTAAGGAGGTGGTTTGCAATAAAGAGCACAGTACACACTGTCCCAGCCTAGAGCTTTAATTATTTTGAACAGCAACTAACTGCAAATTTTCTTCCCAGATTAAGGAAAGAGAAGTGCCAACCATTTAACCTCCTTGCAGACACACAGTGTCCCCTTCTTTAGGTAAATGCACTGAACTGAGGAATCTGATATTCTCATCCTGAGTAAATGCTTCCTGCCAGGAATATGCAGAGTGAGATTCACAGGGTGTTCTCATTAAAATCTAGATCCTTGTAAACAGTAAAAGCCAAGGGGGAAAAATACAAGGCTTGAATTTACAAATGAAATCATATTTCATGCATAATTAGGAAGAAATTGTGAAATCTTCCTAGGCATGGGAAGCACTGAAGTTTGATGCAGATGCAGTTGGCTGTCCAGGGCCTTGCCAGGGTTCCCAACTTGTTTATCCTCAGCAAAAAGCATTTCAAGGGGAGGAAGCCAAGCCCCAACACCAGCATTCTTCTCTTGTGGCCATCTATGTTGAATTGGAAAGCATGAAATCTTCAAAGCCCATCAGCCCCTTATCAAGTATTTTTTAGTAATGTCTGAATAAGTAACACAGGTGGGAATTAAGCAAAACCAAAATGAAACATGAAGAAATGAGAAAAACTGTCTAAGCTTACTGCACTAAAACTAAATGGAGAGAACTCTCTCCTTCTCACCTGTCCTTTCCTGACAGTGGGCTCTGTTTCTTTCCTTGTGCCCATGATGCCCCTCAGGCTGTATCTGGTAGAGGTTCCCACCAGACAGCATTATTTAAAGTGCACCTCTCCCTCCAGAGCCATTGCACTCCTGTCTTGGGTCCATCGAGGGAGATTCAATTTTCCACCTTGAAACTTCTTTTTCTTCTTCTTAATCTATGTGACTGCCTGGCTGTGCTTCTTAATTGGATGAGTTTTATTCTTTTAGATCTTATCCAGAAATACAATTTTATCAATTCTGCAGAGATTCAGAGAAATATGAATGACAGCCTCTTACTATTCCACGATTTCACAGCAGTTGCCACCAAGGGCTTGTGCAACGATGGAGTTTATGAAGGCAGGAGGGAAAGTTGTTCTGCAGGAACAGGAGATGCTGTAGTTGTGTCACAACCTGCCAGCTGTCATGGAGATGCAGCTGAGAAAGCAGAAAGGGTGGAACTTGGAGCATGGTGGCACCGTGGTGTCCTGTCTGTGCTGCAGAAATGCTCCTTGGCCTCAGTGAGGTGAGGCTGTGCTTGGCCAGCAGTGGTGGATGTCCATGACAATGGCCATGGGGGGGTCAGTGAGGGGTGTTGTGCTAAGGAATCCTGTGGGCACCTCCTGAAGTTGCTGCCCATGGCAGCAGGAGAGGCTCAGCCTTCCTGTGTCCAGCTGTGCACGATCCTGCCATGGGTCAGATGGGCTGGGTGGGAAGGGAAAGCCAAAGGGAGCACTGAGATAATCCTGTCAGACAAGTTCCTGCTTAGCCACTGGTGTGAGGAAGTGTCTTGGATTTCAGAGCAAAGTCATCTTTGCTTTGTCTCATGGAGAGACTCTCAGCTGGATCAGGGGTGTAAATTTTGGGTGTCAATAGACACCCCTGAAACACCTGCTTAGAAAAACCAGACACAGGAATGCTCCTAGAAGTGCTGGCTGAGCCAAGCTGTGTCTCCTATCCTGGATGTGAGATTCAGAAAAGCGACTATCAGCTCCAGTGTTTCCTTTGCAAGGTGTCAGGTGTGGGATTTGTTTCCTTTCTGGCACTTCCCAGGAGCTGCCACAGACCCTGAGGCTGCCTGGTGCCCTGTTTGCACTGGGACACACTGGGCTCTCTGCACCTCATCTTCTGAAGTGGTCCTCTAATTAAATTTAAGATCCAATTATTTAAAAGGTCTGTGCATGCCAAAAGTTTGATATTAATGTGACTTGGGAGCCTGCAATTCAGCATTTCAGCACAGCAAATCCCCCAGGAGCTCCTGCCCGTGAGTTCTGTGGCTGCTGATCCACATCAGCAGGCAAGTGGCTGCCTCTAAAAATGTCTGTACCTGACATCCCTGAGCTCACTCAACACACCTGTCATGGAAGATGGGAATGGGTATCCCCAAATCCCTTGTAAAGTCCCCAGTACCAGTGTTCTCACCTCCAGCACAGCAATAATGCTGGTTTTTAGCAGTCAGATTTGCTGTTTTCAAGCGTGGAGCCAGAAGGAAGCTGGATAACTGAGTTAATTTAAATGGGCTATAGTTCACTTAGAAAATCCTCTGCTAATTCCTGCTGTTTTCCAAGCTGCTAAAAAATTTAAGAAGACAATAATGTATGTCACTGTAGACAAGTAAAATAGCACAATTAATTGTGTTTTAATTTTTAAACCTCTTTTGTCTTGCAAACTTGCAAGAAAGTTGAAAACTAGGATGTTAAAGAGGATAATTAAGAATAGTAAAAGGTTGAATTTGTATCAGAGCAGTTTTACAGTAGGATAAATCAAATATCTGCATGTAGGAACATGCAGACCATTTACTTTTTGCTTGGCTAGGACCAGCCTGAGCTTGTGTTATTTCCCTGAGCCTTCACTTCCAGGTACAGCACTGTGGCAGTACCTGCCTTTTGTACAAGCCAGCTCCAGCTGGGATGTGCAGGCAAAAGGAAAATATTGTTTCACCTGGCTGCTCCAGTAAATCTGTCTCCTGGATGTGACTGGAAATCTGATGATGCACTTCAATTATTCAGCAAATTGGGAGATGAGTTAATTTTTGTGTCAAGCTGTGCAAATAAGTCAATGGCTTTAAAATCCTCCCAACACAATACCAGTCTTTTTTTGACATGCCTCTGAAAGCCTTTTCCTTTTTATGCTTTCCTCTACACTAAAAGAGAGGTTAATATTATTTATTCTTTCCAGAAAGAAAAAAACCAATATGAAGTGTTTTGAAAGCTGTGACCTGGAGGCTTTTATTGTGCTGTACAGTCAAGGGCAAGACTCATATTGAGAATTGCAGAGAGACAGACAACAACGTGGATCAACATAATAAAAGTTATTCAGCTGCAAGAGGAAAAAAAAAACTACACCAAAGCCCCAGAGATCAAATATTTACTGCTAAGTGCAGTGAAACAGGTATAAAAAGGTGGTTGTGTTCAGAGTTTTAAAGACCAAATTACCTTCCCAGCAAAAGGGCTGCTAAGTGAGGTTTCCATCCCACCAGCAGCTGCTTCCTGCTGACGTCGGTGGCTTTTCTGTGAAATGATGGGGCAATTATGCCTTGCTGACCTCGGGAGTGTTTGTAGGGAACAAGAGGAAGAAGCATGGGTTGGTCAGAGCACACTGGCACAGAAGGAGAGCATCACCCACCAGCAGGAGCTCCAGACTGCCTCTGGGACAGGGAAGCTGAATTTTAGTTTGTTTTCTTTATCCTTACAAATGATGCCCCGGGCTGCTTTGACTCTGGCTGTTGAAATATGTTCAGCCCCACACTACAGCTTTGATTCGTGCCAAAAGGGTGAGTGGGAGCTCAGGGGGGACAAGGGGAGATGGAGGCAGTGGATGGTCAATTGCTGAGGAGCTGGGTGCTGCCAAATCTCCCTTTCCCAGCTGCAAAGGGCAGCCTAATGTGGGAGCACTGCAGCAGTGCAGATGGGCTGAGCTGCAGAAGGGAACAGAGCACTTGCCCACATTTTCCCTCCAGTGCCTGAGCTTCTGAGGCTAATGAAGCTTTAAGGGATAATGTGAATTGCTGCATAAATTGATATCCTTTGCTAATTGCATCAGCATTTTGCTTTGATGAAATTCTAGTAGGAAGTGCCAAGAAACTAATAGCATACAACATCAATAGCTATTTTACAAAAAAAAAAAAAGTCAATGAGTGATTGATTGATTGATTGATTGAACATCTGATGATTCATGGAGCTGTGAGTCAGGTCACCAGGAATGGTTTGTAAAAGTTCAGTGGGAAAGTATTTCAACATGGTAAATGATCATCCCTTTAAAAAAATCAAGCCCCAAACATTGTCAGAACATGATTCAGGCTACTAAGAGGAAGGTCACCTTGTTCTGCTTGCTCAGATGAGACTTATCACCACCCACAAGCTGCTTCAATCCTCTCTTGCTTTTCTCCCTCTTTGACCACCAGCCAGTCATCTTGTTCCAGTTGCAGGAAATCAGGTGGCCAGAAACTGAAGGTCTTCAGAGCCAAACTGTTCCCAGGCCAGGGCTGCTGTGAGTACCTCACCAGCATTTTCCTGGCCAAATTGGATAGAAGCACACTGACTCCTTCTAGCTCGGGGTCTGACAGAAGGAAAAGCCCTGGTGTTCTTGCACGGTGCTGACTCTGTCAGATGGTTGATAGCAAACAAATTGTTATTACCTGGCAGTTGGTTGGAAAGAGAAACTCATTCACTCAAGCTTTTTAAGGGCATTAAAAAGCTCATTGAAGTGGTGCCATTCCCAGAGAGCCAGGGGCTGTATCCTGCATGACTGTGACCTCCTTTGCTGCTCCCTGCCAGGTTGTTTATCCTTCTTTTGGACACTTCTCCCTTGACCTTGTGGAAACCTCCCCTTTACTGCTGTGGTGTTGACAAATGCATTTCATATCTCCATCTTCTGTGCTCCAGTGAGGTCCCTCCCCATCTCCAGGGTGTGACCAGAGGTGTTTGCAGGGGCAGCAAGGTCACACAGGGATACAACAGTGACACCAAAGCCTAGAGCTGGGTTCTGCTGTCCTGCTGAAGGCAGGGATTCAGTGCCCTCATTTTCTTAGGGGTAATCAGTGATGGAAACTGTTTGTGATGGCTGTGAGGAAGGGGCTGGCTGTCCTCTGGTGTGGGAGGTGGGTGCTCAGCCAGCAGTGCAGGAACAAACCCAAACATCCTGACAGATCCTGGGAATGTGTAACTCCTGTAAACCATGGACAAAAGCATTGCTGCCTCCTGAAAATGTATAAAGTTTGAACGAGAAGAGAGTAGATATGAGCCCAAAGGTGCAGGGCCATGGGATGGTGTTTTGGGCATGTGCCCACACCCACCTCCTTGTGAGGGGTTAAAACACATCTCAGTGGTCAACAAAAATCATCCAAATTGCATAAAAGCATTGCTTATTTCCAAATGAAGGAAGAACTAAAGAATTCCACTGAAACCACCTGGGTTATCCACCAGGATTTCCTCACCCTTCAGCTCCTGGCCCCTCTGCTTTACCTGCATAACTTTTATTCCCATGAATTCCTTTTCTCATTGGCACCAAACATGCCACTGGAAAGTCTTATTGAATAGTATATAAATGTCTACAGGAAAATACACAGCTAAAGAGATTTCTGTGAGCAAATAATTTCAAGCCAATCAAATTTATTTCTGAGATGGAGCTACAGTATGCATTGATCTTTATCCTCACAGGATTTTAGATATTTTGCCTGTGACTTTCCTTTAAACCAGTGGAGGAAATACAGGCCAAAAAAAAAAAAAAAGAAAAAAAATTACCAGAAAGTAGATGTGTTGAAATGGGAAGGATGGGAAAACTCTCAGCTCTGCATCCCTGCAAACTATCCAGAGAAAACTTATGGATGTTTTGTCCAGGTGCTCAGGCTGATTGTACTGGGAGAAGTCAGTCCTCGCATAAAGGATAAGATGATTAAACTACGGATAAAATGATTAAGTGTACTTGTAGTTTCTGTGGTCATGGGCAGCAGTGTCTAAATCACCCCAACAATTGCTATTAAGTCCTGCCAACATGAAGAATTTGCTCTTGTTTAATCTGATTCCACTTTTCACATTAATTTAGCTAAATGAATGCAAGTCACAGTGCATTGAGAGAGTGGCTTATTTTAATAAATGCTAAACCAGTTCCAGGTCAAATGCAATAACTAGGAAGAAGTCACTAAAACTGATACAAGTGTGTCTGTATAGGGATTTCCTTGTTTAATTAAATGGTGTTTAAGTCATATAAAATAAGATTCATATAAAATGATGCAACTTTCATGTATAAAGGTTTGGCTCAGTTAAGCAACCTTAAGAATTTAACTCTAAAAAGTTACAACTTAATAAAATAATCAAAGATTCCAGCAGGAAAACCACATGAGAGATATTCAAGACATAAATTTCATTGTTCTGTTGGTTTAGTCATTGGGTTTGCCTGTCCCTGTTGGCCCTGCATGCCGTGGCACTGTGCAGTTGCACAAGGTAGGTGGGAAGCAGCTGAAATCTGATCTTCAGATTCTCCTTTCCTCCCCATTCCTGAAACATAATGAATTTCTCTTGCTTTTTAAACAGTGGGATGAAAAGCAGTGGCATTGCAGGCACCTGGATTTGGTCCAGCTGGGAGGATGAGACTGAGGTAAGTGTGGAACACCAATGGACCATTTGCTGATTCAGGATGGGTGCTTTGTGCCACAAGGGTACAATTCCCAAATGAATGGATCCCAGACCTTGTTCCCCCAGAGTAAATTATACAGCTCTTATCAATTTTATGCTTTGTTGGTTTTTTTTTTAAACCAGCCCAAAGGAACTGTGTACGTGTGGAAGATAATTGCTAACAGCACCATTTATAACTCTTCCTCTGCTTCCAGTTTATGCCTCAGCACTTGATGTTGCCCATTATGCAGAGATCAATGTGTCAAAATGAGGTAGATTTACAGTGAGGATAATTCTGCTTCTGAGTTTGGAAAAAAGAGTGTGATATTTTCACTGAGTTAATCAAAGGAATTCAAAGGGGGTTTAAATCTTTCAATTTTCCATGGCTCATGGAGAAGATGAAAAGTGTTTGACCTCTAGTAAACCACCTGAATTCATATGGTGGCTCTGTAGATAAATAAAATGTCCACCCAGACAGAATATTGATTACTTAGGTGCTATTTTCTGAATCACAAACAGGACCATCAAACGCAACAGCAAGAAAGCATCATAAAACTCATCAGGGCATCCAAAGTGTTGGGCTTAATGCAAAAAGACAAGTTAAATAAATGGCATTAAAGTAACTGGGCTGAGAAATGGCAAGATGCATTGTTTCAGTGCATTATTCATGTCAGTGGCAGGTCCTCTACACCAGCCACCACTCACAGTGGCACTTGCTTTAGGAAGCAACTTGTTACAGGGACTGAGGTTGTCATGGAAAAATTGGCCTTCAAATGCTCTCATCATGCACCTAGCACCTGGGATGTGAGGCTTTGGGCCTTGTGAGTGATTTACCAGAGAAAGAATTACCCAGCTGTGCCATTTGCAGCTGTATCTTTTTTTAAATGAAAGAAAAGTTTAAAATTTAATTTAATTTTCTTAGTCTGTGAATCAGAGACTGCTGAGGTGACCAACTCCTGGGGCTTCTGGTGACACTGGAAGTATCATTGTTTGGGACAGTGGCCACTCTCACACAAGTGGGATCAAGATACAGGGAGGGTCCATCACCTCTTGTTAGACATTAGGAATGGAAGAGTTTTTTCACCTCTTAAGAGACCATAGCCCTGGATGGATATACCCACCTGTTTTAAACAAACAAACAAACAAAAAACACAAAAAAAAACCCAACCCCCAACCCCCCTAAACAAACAAACAAACCACACAACCCCCCCAACAAACTAAAAAAACAAACAACTTTTGCCCTTTTGTATTTGTGCAAGAAGTCGCCATGAAATGCATCTCCTGTTTCACCTTCTTTCTACAGAAAATACAAAAACTGCAACTAATTCCAAGCTTAGCAGCACTGCTGGAAGAAGTGATCATAAGCCAAACCTCAGACTAACAATCTGGTTAGTAATATTTCTAAGTTGAGATAATTTTGGACCTGTCATTTTGGATGAAGTTCCAAGCCAGGCATATTTTCTTTTGTATTAAATGTTGCATGTGTCATGAGGCAAAAATGAAAATATCCCTGGACTTATTTTATAAAGCTGTCTTCAGACAGGCTGTAAAAACTGTTTTGTTTGACTTTTCTTGGATGATAGTGGACTTCAGATTGAAAGAATATGTGCTGTAGGAGGCCCAGAATAATCCTTTCAGCAGATCTGGATATGTCCAGTAATTCTTGCAGTAGGGCATAAACCTCAGGATCTGAGCAGAGAAATGGGATGGATCCAGGTGTGGTGAGGGTATGGACTCTGTCACCCTGATATGGAGATCTTGAAGGGAATGAATTCAGTAAGAGACCCCTACTTACAGCAATTTATGCCTTTCAGGGCTTATCCAAAGCCAGCCTCCCAAGGATCTGCTGAATTATTGCTGAAGGGCTTTTATGTGGCTGGGTTTGGTGTATGTGAGGGGGATGGACTGGCAGGAATCTTCTTGGACCCAAGGAAGCAGAACAATAGGACAAGGATAAGCTGGACTGAGAATCCAACAGGCAAAGAGGAACCTGCAGGCATTTTATGGTTTGTGCTAGTATTTGTTCATAGGGGAGGAGTATGAAAATATCTGTGTTAAAAACCCCAGCAGTTGAAGAGCAGGGGTTTTAAGAAAAAAAAAAAAAAAATCTGTTCAATTCAGTAGCTAAATATCTTAGATTGTAGGTTCTATGTGTAATGGGCAGACACCTGAACTGGCAGCAGCTCCTTGGTGTTAATGAGGGAGAGAATCACCAAAAGCAAAGAGGAGTTTTTATGCTCTGGTTTTTTATGCCACTCTGGGAAAATTCAGGAAGGTCCTGGCAGGATTTGCACACAGCCCCTGCTCTGTGCACCCTGTGTTTGAGCACATATCTGGGCATGTTTCCTGCATTTTACACTGGCACAGGTTTGGAAGTTGGGACACTGCAACAGGCTCCAGTGCTCACTGAGCTGGTGGTGGATTGCCAAAATCCCACTTCTGCCTGGGGATGATTTTGTGTGATTTGTGTCCGTGAGGGGACAGATAAAGTGGATCTTCTTGGGGTTTTGAGCACAATATCTAATCTTTATCCCCTGGCTTATGAATGGTGTGATTGCAGGTTAATAATTAACAGTGCAGGTTAATGGAAATAAATGTGTCAGCTGCACTGATGGCTGGGGCCCTTTGTTTTCTTATGGCTTCACACATTTTAGAGAAGGAGGGATTCCCAGAAGTGGCTTTGCTCATTTGTTTGTAGGTGGAGCCATTTGGTCCATCTCATCCCCAAATCTTCCCTTGTCCACTTTAATGCCCAGGTGGTGCTGCTCTCCTGCTTCTTTCCAGGCAGGAATACAAAACAGGGGGGATAATTTTACAGATAAAAAGGTTGGATAATCAAACAGAGCTTCTATAAGGTCTGGCCTGATGCCTGGTTTGAGAAACTTTATTTTTAAATTTCAAATTATCCTCCTGCCATAAAATGACAAAAGTCATGTCCATGCATACAGGTGCTCTGACTAAATCCTCCCAGAGATGGGAGACACAAAATCAGGATTCTGGGTCACTTCCCCCTTCTCTGAGCTCAGTGTTCATTATAACAGGTGGATAATTAATTATTATTAATGATTACTTATTTTTCTTTTATTTTCTTACAGTCCTGGCTGGGCACAGACTACCAAGGAAGTAAAATCCTGGTGACATCTAGTGGCTGCTGGGGCTTCTCTGAGGCATAAGAGGTGAGAGTGCCTTTGCTCTGGGCATTTCTGCAGGCTGTGCACAGAACACACATGGAAATGAACCTTTTGAGACCAACAGACACAGCTTGAATTTAGAGACCTTCCTATCTTGCTCAAGGATGATATTGCTGGAATTGCTTTGATTTGTGCAGCAATCTAAGCAATCCTGTCCCACCTGGTCATACCCAGCACCTGTGATATTTTAGAGACACCAGAAATAGGTGAATCTCACCAAAGTTGTCTTTTGTGCCACAAATCCTGCTTTTCCTTTAGAACAGTCCCCAATATCCCACTGCCTGGTTGTGTGCTCAAACATACCACAGCCAAGATTGGTGTGCAGATGCCTGGTGAGAGAAATTTGGGCCAATTACAGCAATATTTTGAAAAGCCAATTTGCAAGGAACATGGCACGAAGCATTAATTAGCAAATCCAAAAGGAAATACCGAGTAAAGCTGGAGGATTTGGGGAGGGTGCTAGAACACAGGCTGGTTTCATGCCAAGTAAAATACTCAGGCAAGGAACATTGATGTGATTTGAGTTTGGCCACGTAGTTTGGGCAGCCTGCAAGAACAGGCTACTGCCAGTGTGCATCAGCAGCATCAGCAGTTGTGGGTAAGTGTGGCTGAGGGAAGGTTTGAAAGAAACAACTGCAGGAAGGAAGCAACACCTGTGTGCTGGAGGGCTGGTGGCAGCTGCTTCCCCCAGGGCAGGCTCAGGGAAGGGTTACCCTCATTAAAGATGAGCACAGATGCCAGCTTGGTCTTTTCCCATTGCTCTGTGCTGGATTGGGGAAAACAGGCTTTGATTTCGTGATGAATGACTGAAATTGTATTTGGGTTCTGCTGGAACAAATCAGCAGTAATTTCAGAGTGCCTGAGCCAGGGACAAGGCTGGCAGCAGTGTGTTTCTGCTGGTGTGCTCTCCACGCCTCAGCAGGCAACCACAGCCTGGCATCAGCTGGGCACTGCCTCACCCAGCCAGGACTCCTTGGATTAAAGCACACAATCAGCACACACACACACACAGAGACCCAGTTTTAATGAAATAAAAAATAGCAGAAGCACACAATCAGCACACAATCAGCACACAATCAGCACACTCAGACCCAGTTTCAATGAAATAAAAAATAGCAGAAGCACACAATCAGCACACAAGCAGCACACACACACACACTCAGACCCAGTTTCAATGAAACAAAAAACAGCAGAGGTGCATGGCCAGGCAGCTCATTCCTTCCCACTCACCATCTGCCCCTGCAGCCCCACATCTCCACGTGGCTCATCCAGCTGGCCTGGCTCTGGGTTGCTGTGGGCAGCTGGGCAGGAGCTTGCACATGTCCTGCACTCATGGGTTGCTGAGGCAGTCTGAAAGATAGAAATTATAAGGGAAACTGAGGCTGGTGATGACAGGTTTCAGCATGGCCAGTCAACACAGCACGTGTCCAGCTAGGAATGGGGGTGGCCCATCATGTATAATTCATCAGGAAATGAGAGCTGCAATTATTATGTGTTTGCACAGCAATATGCCTGTAATTATGGGATGTATTTACACCCATCACAGCTCAGTACAGAGAGAAATGAACCCCTTCCCCTTTTGTACTGCAGTGCTCCCAACCACAGCATGAATCCTCGGAGCAGTCAGGGCTGAGACCACCAGCACCCTTTGAGGAGGAAAAAGCAAATAGGAACCAGGAACCCAGGTTTAAAATGATGACTGGGTACCATTCAGGCAGGAGATAAGCTATGTGGGAATACAAGAACCCTACAAATAAAGGGGCAAAAGAAAACCCCTGAAGGGAGCAGGCTGCAGAGAGGGGAATGCAGCACATCCAAGGCTCCAGGTGTGGCTGGAGGAGGCTCTTGCTCCCTTCCCCTGGCTCTGTGCTGTGTGGCAGGAGTGGCACCTCCCCATGGGACCTGTGTCCTTCCTCTGCTGCCAGCCAGGTGAGAACTGAACCCCCCAGGTGAGCAGTAAGCATCCTGCAGCCCACATCAGCACAAAAAACTTCCCTAAGTCATCCTGGATGGGGACTCCTCCTCCACTCAAGGCCACTTGCATAAAGTGCCAGTCAGAATTATGGAAGCAAGGTCTGACCATGAATAAATGTTTCAAGACTGGGGATTCACTCTTGTTTATAAACACCTAATGCTATTTTTGCATTCAAGTCCAATTTTCAGAATGGAGTTGAGAGCAAGGCTCCCTGGAAGCCCTAACCTGGGGGCTTGTCTGCAGGAGGAACTCTACCTGCATTTCTCCTGTAGTCAAAATGTAAGTGAATTTAAATAAATCCAATTGTGGCCACATTTTCTCTGATGGAGCACATCCACACAGACTCACCATCTGCTTTAACTAATCTCTACTATGAATTCACAGCCTTGTATTGTTCAAGTTAGTCTTCTGGGGTATTTTTGGGTAAACAAAGATTAAATCTGCTCAAAAATATGATTTACAGTGATGTTTATGTAAGGGTGTTCCACATAACTTCAGTCTTGTTTTGAACTGTTTTCCATGCAATATTAATCTGTTTTCCAACTGATGAAATGAAATTAAATGTGTGCTAACTCTTAATATGCAATCCCTCACTTTGGACTGGCAGTGGTTTATGCTGGCTTTTTTAGAGGGGGTTCCTGATTGAGTTGAATTTGTTGAAGTAAGTCAATGACCTGGACAGACATTCTATGTTTAGGGAGTTGCCCATATTTAAATGGGGCTTAAAGTTGTCACATCTGTAATTGAACTGTTCCAATGCATTCTATGTATGCACAATCAGGCTCCAGGTACTCTGTGGTCCTTAAGAACAAGTAAGAAAGTGCATGCAGTTCCTCAAGAGGAGCCTGCTATATATTTGAAAGCAGATTCAGGATGTTATTTTCATTACTTATGTGCTTTATTTTCTCTGTCCCTCCTTACATTTTTTTACCAGTTACCTCAAGGAAAGACCTTCCAGTGCTGTTCCTGGCAGAGGGATGCAATGAGAGCTGGCATGATTTCGACTCTCAGCACCCTGAGCACGGCAAGAGATGTGTGAAAAGCCCAGGTGCTGCATCCAGCATACCCCAAACCCACTCCTCCTGCCCAGGTAAACCACCAGTGCCTCTATATCAGCTTTTTCCCAGGGCTAATGAGACTCCAATTAACAAGGTCTTCTGTCTGCTGGGCACTAATCTAACAGAGATGTGGTTGTAATGATGTAACAAGGTTCTGAATCACGTTGATAAGTGAGATCTGTTGATGGGTACTATAATTTCATTCAAGGCCACTTGCATAAAGTTCCAGTCTAAGTGAATTAAGCAGCATAATCCTGATGTAATTAGGATTAACATAATCCTAATTAGGCACTGAATTTGCCTAAATTAAGTGGCAAAACTTCTAATAGTCTTTAGATTGAATTTGTCTATTGCTGTTACTCATCAGACAAAATGTGGTTGTGTGCTGTTGAGTGAGACGTGGAGGAGAGTTTCTAAAGAGGGAATTGTGTCACTTCAACAAATTAACAGAACCCGAAGGAAATTTAGGACTTTTTAGGTTGTGGCTGACACAGAAGACAAAAGGTGTTTGATGTCAACACCGACAAATCTCTGGTGGCTCCACAGAAAAATAAAATGCTTGCCCAGAAGCATTATTGCTCCTTTAGGATTTCTTTAATGAGTGCTGAATGGCTCATCATGGTGTTGATACCAGGTGTATCAGAGCAGCCAAAGTGTTGGGATTACTAAAGGTGGACAGGCCATGTAATTTGGGTGAAAGTAGCAAGCCAGAAATGTGCCTTTATTTGTGGCATTACCCCTGCCCAGGCAGCCCACCCTTGGCTTGTAGAAATGGCAGCACCCAGGAGCCTTTAAAATCCTGGCAGAAGGTGACAAAGTGCACGTGGATGAGTTCAAAGGACAAGAAGTTGTTACAGAAATCTCAGCTGGCTCCTGCCCAGCACACACCCCCCAGCAACTCCCATTCCATCCTGCCTCCCTGGAACTGCTTCACAGAAAATGCATTTTCCTGGCTCTGAAGCCCTCCTGGATGTGTCCAGGCTCTGCCCCTCTGTCCCAGGCCCCTGCAGGGACAATGACACCCCTGTGGCACTTGGTCCTTTCTCCCTGCTCACCAAAAGATGCCAGCAAAGAGCTTTGGTTCCTCGGGCTCAGCTGCCAGTGCTGCACACCCAGGAACTGATTTTTCTTGAAAGGCCTAATTTTGGTATATTCCCCAGAGGGACTGGAGTGCAGAGTGAAGTGTTATTCTGCTGATCTGGATAATGTCATCAGATGGAGACAAATGATTTTTAAGCAGGCATTTTCACTAATTTTAGAGGTGGATTTTTTCCAATTTAAAAAAAAAAAGACTAAATCCCATGTGTGCCCATGTAGGAGTGTGGTCTATAATATTTAAATTGCCATATCCCAAAGGCTGAGTACAATGGAGAAATCAACGATTCAGGAAATAGGGAGTGTGGATTTGCATTGGCCTTGAAGAAATGTATTCTGTAACATCTTTTAAGATAAGGAAAAGAGGCAAGATGCTTTTATAGAGTTTTCTGAGTTCTAAAACCTGTGGTTTTAACTGAAGTTACAGTAGGAATGGGATGATTGGATGGAAAGCAAGGAGATGGGAGTGCTTAGATGATGGTGAGGGAACCTGGGCTCTGTTTCAGAGAGAGGTGAGGTGATTATTAAGGAAAAACAACAAAATTTTAAGTGCATTTGGTCCCAGCCCCAGTGACAGACACACAGCCAGGGCTCTGCAGGGCTGCACACACCAGAGGGATTCAATAACTCACAGAAAATTAACATGTTGAGCAAAAACTGTGTGTGCAGCCACACATGACACATCTACACACACCTGTGTGAATGTTTGGCCCCAAAGTTGCCTGGTTTTGCATTATTCACACACCAGAGCCAACAACTGCCCCAAAAAAACTCAGCCAAAGCTGCTTGTCCCCTCCCAGCCCAGGAAACCCTCTGTCAGAACAGCAGCTGGGTAATTTTCTGATCACTAAAAAATTCTTCAGAAGGATTTTAAAGCAAGCTCTCTAGAGCCCAGGGATGACCAAAGTTCAGTGGGGCTGGAGACAGAATAAAATCACAGTGACATCTAGTGATCACTAATGTTTGACAAGGGTGCTACCAGTGGAAACAATAAACATATATTTAAAAAAAAAAATCAGCATTTTAAACAGCACAAAAAATCAGAAGCCAGGACAAGAGGGCTCCAAGTGAGGGTAGATAATGTAAATTAAAGTTCTGCAGGGCTGACAGAGAGCAAAGTGCTGCAGCTGTAGAAAGGCTGGGGGATGATTTCTGCAGGGATCTTCCCTGGGTCTGCATTTCTCCCTGCTTCAGCAGAGTTTGCTGATGGTACTAAATTGCAGCACATTCATATAAAAGAAACTTGACGTTTTGGAGACTGGGAATAGAACTAATAAAATGATGTGCAGCTTTGAAAGTATGAGCTGGTCCCCAGGGAGGGGAGAGCAAAATGAGCCCTATTCCGTGGCTGGAATGTGTGGTGTGGCAGCAGCTCTGCCTCAGTGCCAGACAGACACCGAGGGAAAAGGCAAATAAAGAGGGAATGCCAGCTGGGCAGCAGAGCTACAGTTCAGGTTTGCATCTTGGACCAAAGGGGGATTTGGGTTTGTGCTTGGCAGCAGTAGGAACTGACTGGTTTTGTGATGTTGATTGTTTTCCATTCCAGGTTACTGATTGATTGATGGCAGTTTAAAAAAAACAAAAAGGATTTTTCTTTTGGTGGTATCAGCCAGGCAATCTGGCCACAGTCATGCCCACTTGGCCAGGCTGGAGTTCAGTTCTGCCGTCCTGCCCAAGAACCCTGCTAGGGCTGAGCCCCATTAATGGTACATTAATGAGCAAAGGATTAAAAGAAAATCTTTGTCCAAGGAGCATGGGGAAGGACGCTGCCTATTTATGTCTTCATTGTGCAGAGTGATGAAAACCTAATCAGATAGGTTAGCTGGAGTTACAGTGGGGATGGAGAACTGATGCAGTGGGTGAATTGATTTTGCAGCTTTAACCCAGGAATCTTTGTGGCCACATAAATATGCAGGCAAATTTTCATACGATGAAACATTCAGGAGCTGCTTTGACAAAAGTTGAGAAGGAAGCTCTCAGCCAATTTCCAAGCCCTTCCCTTGAGTCCCCAGCAGCCAGGCAGGTTTAGTCTCTCAATTATTAGCTGAAAGCAGAATATACATTCTCACTGCCTGATTTTGGATGCCGCTGGAGAATATCCCTCAGATAGATGTGTAAGGGGAGAGACAGATTCAGGCACATCAGATGCTGTGGCTGCCTCTGACTGTTGTGAGAAATAAGCACAGAATGGGAGTTTATTAAAAATGGTAGCACAAATTAACTACTGGGTTTCTATGATTAGGTATGAGATTTTCTAGGAGGAAGAAATGTGTAGTGGGACTTCAGGTGCTGCATTTCAGCAAAGATTTTGATACAATACTGTCTGGAAAGTCATTAGCTATGCTGACATAGACAGGAATTGGAGGAATAATTGCAAATTGGGTAAGGACCTGGCAAAAGACAGATGATTTGGGGAGGTTGCTTAGTGCTTTCATAGAGGAGGAAAGGGAAGGGTTTCACTTGCTGAAGGATTTACAGACCTGCTCACCCCATCTTCCCTGCAGAGCTGGGGAGCACCTGGTGCCACTCATGAAAGCTGGAAAATGAGGAAAAAGGACATTGCAGCTGCTTTGCTGGCCTGGCTGGCTGCTGAGCCCTGCTGCATCTTGGAAATTTCCCAAAGGGTTTACACAGCTCGGATATTTTAGCAGAAAGCTGTCCTGAGTTGAAGGCACTTTATTCCATTTCACCAGCCCAGGTTCAGGGTCTCAGCCTCCAGCCCCAGAGACAGAAATGTATTTGTCAACATCATGTCTGAGTCTGTTTGTGTGGCCCAGGGGATGGCAGGGCCTGCTCTGAACACAAGGTGCAGCTGGGCAGGTCCCAGCACAACTGCTGAGAAAGCAATTAAAAATAGCATTAGTGTGAATTGACAAATCTAGTGCTTGGTTTGGTCTCAGAGGGACGTGGCTGAACCACAGGCTTTTCTCCATGACAGCTCTATTTATTTTAAATAGAGGAGAAGAAGAGATGTGCCTCCAGATGCTTAAAAAGCAGGTGGTTACTTTTCAAGGACTATTTGACCAGAATTTCAACCACAGCTCCTATTAAAGAAGGGTTTGGAAGGTGGATGACAAACTTCCATCATGACAGAATCCTCGGCATCTGCCTGTGAGGAGACACTGCCCAGGGAGTAGCATCAATTTGCAGTGGTGTGATGAGGAAAAGGAAATACCATGGCCACTGTAAGGAAATTAGTTGCCTTTTACCTTATGGGATGAAAATGGGATGATGTCAAATTAATCAGGTTCATCATCCCACAGCAAAGGCCATTCAGTAGTTTGTATGATCAAGGATCAAATTGCTCTTTGCTAGAAAAAAAGAGTAATATCATTATGGGTAATGTGTGGGTCATCACAGCAGGTGTGGAGCTCTTTTTTTTGGGAAAGGGATGATTCTTAAAACTTCACCTCTCTTCTTTTGCATGCACTTCTCCATGGTACACATTGTTCCGTGCTGTCCATAGCAGCTGTAAACATACAGGGCAGGCAGAAAAACCTGTGAAAAGGGTATTTAATGTGCACAAGTCCCTGCAGTGCCACTTGGGATTCACACCAGTGCATCCCCCTGAGCACATTGCAGGGCAGAAAGCCAATAAAATCCAAGTAAAGGAAGTCTGGGAAAGCATTTTTAATCCAGAGCATCTCTCCTTTCTTTTCCCCACTTGTACACCAAATCCAGCAGTGGAGTGGTGGGAATACTTTGTCATCACAAACATATATTATTTCTGTGATGTGTGTTAGTACATTGTAATGAAAATGTGTTTTCCAAAGGCACAGTTGCTTTTTTTTTTTTTCCCCCTTGCTGTCACTGTAACACTCTTCACTGAGATAAAAGGTTTCCTTCCCACCTACCTCCAAAAAATATATAAAATATAAAGCCTGAATAATGGAAATGACAGAACTTGTGTAATTGTTCCTGCTTTGCATGCTTCCAGACTGATTGCTATGACTGATCCAGATTCCCACTGAAGTCCATGAGGGTTTTTGCACTAAACAGCAGTTTGGTTTTACAGCAGATTTTTTTGAGGAGCAGACCCAAAGCCAGGCGAGGGGAAGCAGCACTGCAACGTGGTTCTGGTGGAATGAGGACAATTTAACCCTGCTGAGGATGAGGCTTGGTAGTTTCAGCTCATAAAAGGTGACTGCTGCTGCATTTGGGCATATTTACAAAGAATTTCCTTTAGAGTTTACAAATATATATATATATATATATGTGTGTGTGTATGTATATTGCCAAAGGAATTTCAGAGGCTGAGCAAACTCTTATCACCCCCTCGTATTCATACACATGTAAGTCTCTGTTGGTCATTTCACCTTTCCTTTATTTGAGAATATTTTCCTCTTAGAAAATACTGAAACAGTATTTTTTTGCATGTGGTGCACAGGTTGGAATACCCAGCCATTCCTGGGCCTGGCAGTGACAGAGACTGCTGATTTGCAAACCCTCTTTGATGAGGCCTCTCAGGAGAGTTAGGATGAGAGAAGGATTTCAGTATTAAATTTAACGCTGTCAGCAGTTTAAATTTATATGAAAGTGAGTGCAATTACATTGAGGATCTTCTGGAAAAATCTCAGCCAGCTCCAGCTCCTGCCAAGGCTGGGAAATGATGTTTCAGTGTCCATCTGGACAGCAGTGTCCTTTCCAAGGACATTTCCATTTGCACACTCACCCCATGGTTGTGTTCCCCACCCCGAGCTGGGCTCTGCCCTTTGTGGCTCCTGGGGACAGCTGAGGGCACGTTGTGGCTGGGATTGCAGTTTATTTCCCCACCTGGGATTAGCCCTGATGGTCTGGCACAGACTCCAGCAAGGTCTGGAGCTCAGGATCAGCCTTTCCTTACCTTTGGCACCTCCTGAGCTTTGCCCTGTGCTGGCCTTGGGGAGGCTGGGAGCTCGTGGTGACAATGGCTTGGCTGTAAAATGTGGATGAGGAAAAAGGAGGGGGATGCAAGGTAGTGAGCTGGGATGAGAATTTGGAAGACATGGAAGAAAATGCTCAATATCAGGTTTTAGGGAGAGGAGTTGAGAAAAGCTGAGTATCAAAGTACCAGGGAGAATAGGTTTTGTTCCTTGTGGGTCAGAAAACACCAGTATTTAAAAAGGAGCCCAAAGTTCCCTGGAACTGACCCTGACCAGTTCACATAAGGGAACATGGCAAGTGTTCAGTTCTGAAACCCTCTTTAGTCCCAAATATCTCTGGACAATGAGCATGGATGGGTCTTCTCACGTTGTACAGAGGTGGGTCCATGGAATTTCAGGGTGGTTTCCATCAGGACTGGGAACTGCCTGCTTGACTTTTGGCTTCTCCCTGTCAAAATGAGTGTCTGTGGGAAGAGAAGATCAGCAAGATCCAGACAGGAGTGTGAGCTTTCTCTGTGTACTGATTTGGATCTGCCCAGATGAGCCTGATGAGGGCAGGTTCTCCTTTCCCTTCAGCATCCTGTGGCTTGGGCAAGGGTTCTCTCTTGTGGGGTCACTGATGGGATGATAAAGAGCCAGATTTTGATATGGGAGTGGAGCTGCATAATGGGTTATCACAGACATCTTAGTTTCATCTGATTTATTATCTCTGCTAATTATCCCAATAAATCAGTGTTTGAATGGGACTTGGCATTGACAGTAAATGTGAAGGACTGTGTGGGGGAGCTAACAGAGAAGATCCAGCTGTAGATGTCAGGGAATGAATGAATGAGACTTGACAAAATGGAAGCAAAATTGGGAGATACAAAATCAATATGAAATACTCTGAGAGGATGGAGCTTCCTATGTATAATGTTTCATAGTCATCACCATGCCACAAGCATCTTCACCATCAACAACATCTGCAGGTGATTCCTGTGGGCAAAGACCAAAGGACACACTCCTGGCCCAGTGCTTTCTTATATTCTATGAAATTTGCTGTAATAAAAACCACATGGAAATCACCCAGAGCAAAGGAGGCAAAGGCAGCACTGAAGTTCCTCTGCTGCAGACTGCAGGCTGCAGGTGCAGGTTACTGTGCTGAAATCTTGCTGTTCTTCAGAAACAGTGCAAAAACCTTCTTGGACTGCATGCATTCAAGCTTTGCTTCCCCACATTTCCAAACAAATAGTAATCTAATGACTGGGAGAAAAAACCTAAAGCACCTCAGTACATCCAGCAAGCTACTGAAACAAAAACATTTTGGTGACAGCCTGAGCAGGCCCCTGCAGACAGCATAAAAAAGTGAAAATGTGAAGCAGCCTCTGCTCTAACAACAGCCAGGTTTACACTGCTGCTGGTTTTGCTGGCTCGCTCCAGCTCTCAAGCTCCACCCTTCAGGGTTGTTTTTTTTTCTTTTTCAGCTTTTGCAATCTGACTGAGGCGGGTGAAAGCAAGTTGCAGGAAAGGACATTTCCCTGAAGAGCAGCTGGAGAGCAGTCCTCCAGCCCTGTCTGTGCTAGGTAGAGGACAGCCAGCCACGCCACTTGCTTTAGCCTAGAACCACCCCCGAGCCCTGGAGGTACACTGGCACTTGATTTTCCAGGTAAGCCTTTTTCTTAATCCCTGGATCTTGGAAGCTGAGTGCTCTCTAACCAGGAAGTTAAATCTGCCTGGGTACAAAGCACAGCAGAAATGGTGTAAGGGCAGAGCAGGGAGCTCAGCTGCTCAGTGTTGTAGATACTCTGGTTTATTTACTCAGTTGTGAGCCTCAAGCAACTCGGGCATTTGTGCCATCTGCCTCATTTCAGCAACCCCCATTAAAACAGCCCTGTAAACACCTTCAAGAGATGGACAGACAGACAAACCCACACCAACATTTTTCCTGTAAGTAAAAAGTTACTGCACATGTTCTGTTTCCTGTGGTGGAGGGAAAGGAAGGGAGAAAAAAGGGAAAATCTCATTGCTGGTGATGCTGGTTTAAAATTCACACGACGAAAACTAAGCCTGTGCCAAGTTTTCAGAAATGAATAGAACTGTAGTTCTGGGAGAATCCAGGGAACAGCCAAAAGCTGGAAAAAGAGAACCTCCTGACTCTGATGCTCTTAACCCCATCGTGGACCACTCAGGCCTGCTGGGATGTTGAGACACAGTGGTGGCCAATAGTCAGAGTTCTGTAAAGCCTCTGTCCTAAAGTTTATGTGGGGACCCAAACCATGGCACCCTCTGCTTCTGCCAGGATATTACACCAATGGAAATTTTTCATTTTCACTGTTTTGTTTATGTACTGAAAGTGCCTTTCCAAAATTCCCACACAATTTTGGGTATGCCATTTTTCAGCAGATTGGGAATATCATCCTGTTGAACAGCTGGATACTTTTGTTTTGATTTTACTTTGGGAGTTGCGTACAGGAACTTGAGAGCACTTTTGGATCTCTCGGGTCAATAATGTGAACAACATTGCTTCATACTTACAGATGTCTGAAATTTAGCAGTGCCTGGGGAGAAATAACAAAAGTTCTTGGCTCCATCAAAATCACATTCCTTCCATCAAGGGCTGGGAGGGCTGGAGCTGCTTCCCACCCCTGTGCTTGTGAAACAGACTTGCACTGAGCCTTCTGCCATCCCAGAGATGGGCAATGCCTGCTCCCTTGCCCATGGGCAGCCACCCACCAGTGGGAAGACCATGAGCAGAAGGAGAAGCCACATCCCCAAAAATGATCTCAGAAAACGTGAGGCCTCTGAACCTTGTGGTTTAGGCCCAAATCTTGGTTTCCTCCTGTTGCTGGAGAAGGGCTGTGATTAGCAGCACCAGGTAGCTAAGCTGTGCTGTGGGGAGGCAGCTCACAGCAGATGCAGCAAAAACCCTCCCATAGCCTTTTCTGCCCTAAAAAAGCCTTCTGCACTCCAGGTCACATCTGCTACTGCTGGCATGGAGAGCGGGAGCAGGTGAGACCAGCTCGTGCCTGGCTGCCTAAATAATGAACGAAACACCATGGCAGGACAGATTTGCTTCAGATTTGGTTGCAGAAGGGGCCCTGGATCACACTGCAAGAGTGGGAGGGTTTGTTTTCTGCTTCTGCTTTGCTGAGTCAGACCACGAGCAAAGCAGTTCAGATCTGGAGAGTCTTAGTTCCTATAATTTCTAGCAGGGAAACATTGCTGCTACTGCTTTTGTTCCTTCCTACAGAGATTTGTAGCTTTGCTGGGCAGGAACTCTGCTGAAATGTGCTTAGCACAGCTGGAGCCTCTCGTCACAGCTGTAAAAGAGGCAAATAAAAATAACATTTGTGCTCATCAGCAGTGCCCCATTGGCTTCTCTCAGCACTATTACTCAGCTGCCTTTGATACAGACATTAGTCAGATCCTGCTCCTCTTCCAAGCACCCCATTATAAGGGATGGGGAAGAGCCTTCCACCACTTCTGACACAGCCTATTATTTTCTCCCACCCTTCTCTCAGAGGCAGCATGGACATCAAGGAGTATTTTGCTAGAATTTCTTACCAGGGCTCCTACAATAAGCCAGACCTGGCTACCATGTCAGATATATTCCAGCATCACATCCAAGCTGTCCCTTTTGAAAACCTCAGCATCCACTGTGGAGAAAGCATTGAGCTGGACCTGGAAGCGATCTACAAGAAGATAGTGAGGAAGAAACGTGGGGGCTGGTGCATGGAAAACAACTACCTTCTGTCTTGGGTCCTGAAAACTCTTGGCTACCAGGTCATCTTTCTGGGAGCAAAAGTTTACGTCCCAGAGTTCGATGGCTATCCGGATGAAATCGATCATCTGCTGCTACAAGTGGAGCTTGATGGCAAATCCTACATTGTGGATGGGGGTTTTGGGATGGCCTACCAGCTGTGGCAGCCCATGGAGCTGATTCCAGGGACAGATCAGCCTCAGACTCCCGGGGTCTTTCGTTTTCAGGAGGAGGGTGGGACCTGGTACCTTGACAAAGTGAAAAGGAAGCAGTGGGTTCTCAACCCAAGCAGCTCGACTTCCCAAAACGTGGAAGACGAAGTTTGCCGTCGGATTTATCTCTTTACCCTTCAGCCACTTGACATTGAGGATTTCAGGGGCTGCAATGCCCACCTGCAGACAGCACCTGACTCTCTCTTTGTGACCAAGTCCATCTGCAGCCTGCAGACAGCCGACGGCATCCGGGCACTGGTGGGGTGGAAACTGACTGAGATAAAATACAATTACAGGGACAACATGGATCTTGTGGAAATCAGAATCCTTGCAGATGAAGAAATAGAGGAAACACTGAAGGAGAAATTCAATATAACACTAGAAAAGAAATTTGTACCTGCCAATACGAGCAGGTTGTCTCTGTTCTAACTCACTGCCTGAATTACAATTCAATTCAGTGGCATTACAGGCAATTCTTCCCTCTTTTTCTGACAAGCATCCAAAGGTTAATCTTTCTCCTTCCATCCACACCAGAATAAGGCAGAACATACTAGCACAAATCTGGAAAATAAATGGATTTTCAAAACTATTCCTGCATTTCTTTTAAGGTTGGGTACAAATAATTTCTGCCTAGCTCAATCAGATCATTGCCCCTCTGTTTGTGCTTAGCGGGAAGCAGACTCAGCCCATTCCCTACTCCTTTCATCTCTTAAAAGCTTTTCTAAACACACCCAGTGTAGCTGGCCAGAATGATGGAGCTGTATGTCTTTGTCTTTATTACCTGGTGCTGCCACCTGGGGAAAATCATACCTGCCTCTTAAATGAATACTATATTATTTTGGGAACATAATAGCCAAAAAAACAAAGACATCCAGTGCTGAGTTTCTCCAGTTAAGCCATAAGCCTGTTCTTTTTGCTCTCACATCCACAACACCCTCTCACGTGGCACCCAGGCCATCCCACACCTGTGCAAACTCACCATGTGAGCACTTGAGGACAGGTTATTTATGACTTAGAGCTGATGATAAGAAATGTTAGCGACAATTCTGTGTTGCTTCAGACTTTGCACAGCTCCTGTCTCTCGGTGACATAACCTAAGAGCAGCATTTCTTTGAACCAAAAGCATATCCTGAGCATTTTGTTTGCTAGCACTCAGCAGCAGACTGCTGGGAATACATGTTCCTCTCATCAGACTCTGCTCTGGGTGTTATTGCACGTTAATTATTATGGCTGAACCCAAACACATGCACAGAATTATTTTTCTGAAACATATCTGTTCTACTGAGGGTGTGTTTGCAGTGATACTAATTATATTGATATAAGGAGAAATGATGAATCTTAATCACATACCTAAAGGCTAAGATTTCTAGTAGGAGAAATTACTCAAATGTGACCACTTTGCCCTTTGAGAAGATGCTTGATGTTCCTTTATGTATAAATCTTGGAAGCATTACAACTATGCACTTATAATTAAGCAAATTATATTAGTGAATTACAATTAAATAAAAAATCAAGCACTGTGAACTAGAATTATTCAGATTTTTTCCCCTAAATTACAGCATGTATTCCCAAAATAAAAAAATAAATGTCATCACTGAAGTTGTCCTGATTATTTGTATGCACTAATATTTTCCAGCTAAGGCTTTTAAAAACACAATAAACTCACTAAACCTTTTTCACTTGTTATGCAGCATGTGCAGCTTTCTAGAACTAGCATTTTAGATTTAATAAAAGCTGCTATTCTGCATGTTCAAAATGTATTTCTTAGAGACACAGCAAGCTCCTGAAACTCCTGTCTTCCCAGAGTCAAATTCACTTACATGTGCTTGCTGCAGGGGTGCAATAGTTCTTTGTAGCACATGAGGCCCTCCCATCCTATGAGAAAATGAAATGTGGTTGTAAAAGACAGAGAAGGCTTCTTATGGTGTGGACCAGCAGCTTGCAACACAAATGATCAGAAGAAATTGTCCCAGGATCTGGCTTGTTTATGACCTGTGTTTTCCCATGGCCTCCAAATCAGTGGGAGAGGCAGAGGAGCTGAACTCAGTGGGACAGCAGGGACAAAGTATTGGGATGCAGGTGAAAGTCCAGGCAGGTCTTGCAAAGCTGTGGCACAGGAGAAGAGCCAGGAATCTCCATCCTCAGTGGGAACAAACACAGGAAACAACTAAAAAGGGCTGTGCCCACTCCTCTCTCCCTGTGTCAGAATTTCCTGCACTTTGTGCTGTTCCACAGGCTCATGAGAACGAGTCCAGAGCTATAAAATCACAGACCTTTAGGATCAGAGTAGAGCATTACATCCATTGCCCCTGAGATGCAGTGTGTGGAGGGCAGGAACAGGGAGAGCCACTTTTCTTTCCACTGACTCATCTTCTGTGCCCAGTGCTGCCCCTGCACAGCACAGCTCAGCACTCCTGCTCACCCACAGAGGCACACTGTGCTGCCCAGCAGTACAAGGAAACTTGCTGTTGGAAGGGAAAAAAAAAAAGTTTTCATTTCAGATTGCACTTACTTGTTTTTTCCTTATCACTAACTTTGGAGGCAAATACTTAAAGGCATAGCAGGTTCAGGGAGCTCAGAGTTCTCTGGGAGCAGCATTTTCCCTTTTGAAAGACAGGGCTACTCTTTGAACCCAGGGGAATTTAGACAAATACATGACTTGACAAATCTGACCTTCTTGCTTTGTGGGGGCTGGTGTCAGCCACGAGGAATAGCTCAGTGTGCTGTGATTACTTCAACAGTTGCCATCCCCACCAATAAATCAGTGACTTCCTGCCCTGGGTTGCTCTCTGTCTGTCATAAATCACTTCCTGCAGAGATCCAGACCACATCAGTGTCAACAATGTAAAATCTGCATCACTTTTGCACAACTGCTTTGCTGCTTTAGCAATAGGAGCACCCACCAAGGTGCCTTAGACACCCCTGGGTGACCTGCAGGGTTGAGGATGGGTTTATAGGTTATAACCACTTACAAAAGTTTCTCATGATGCCCATGCTTTGCACTCCTGGAGGGCTTCAGCTGTCATTCAGTGTTGTGGAAGGTTAAAATCTCCTCAGTATTCTAAGCAGTTTGGGGACTTGATCATTTTCAGGCTCTCCATGCAGCACCTAAGACAATGAATTGCATACCAGGGCTTTCTACGCATATGCCAACAAAAAGAAACCAACAAAACCATCTAGAATATGTAGAATATAAATCACTATAAAAGAAGAAACTCTCTCCTCTCTTTGGCTGCTCTGCTGGGGGATAAGGCTGTCCCTGACAGGCAGCAAAGGCAGCCTGGACCTTTAAGAGCAGCAGTTGCCAGTGCAGCTTGTCCTGGGAACTTTGGAACAGTCCAGGGTGGGAAGCCTGAGCTGACTGCCTGCGAGGTAAGCGCTGCATGCCTGATCTTTCACTTCCTCCTGCAGCTTTGGGTCAGCCCCTTTGGGAAAGCTCACCCCAGTGAGCCTGCACACCCTGTGCACAGCATTGCAGCTGTGCTAGCAAAGCATAAACCACAGGAACCCCAGGGCTGATGGCGAGAGAGCATTGCAAGGCTGTTTTCTAAATGCAACACAGAGTGTTTGAGAGTTAAACTAACCCTTTGTTTTGAGCCAGAGTGTATGAAAAATGCATCTATTGACCCACAGTGTAACTTAGAACCAAACAAACACTGTAGGCATGTGCAAGAGGATCCAGCCTTGGAAGTCCCTGATGATTTTTAGCAGGAAGAACTGATCCTAATATTCAGCCTAATTACAGAAGGACCCAGTGATCCCGAGGGACATGTGCAGACAGGCAGAACTAACATCTGAATCTCACTACCCACAAAGCTGCAGAACACTGAGCAAATCTCAGCTGTTGCAGGGGCAGAAGCAAGCAAAGCTGAGGCTCAGGATATTTGGCAACTCAGTTTTGGAACAGCAACTGTCCCCCAGGAGAGGGCTTGCTCGCTGCTGCACTCATGGCTCGCACAGGGGAATGGCTGTGCCAAGGAAATATCTGCCTCCAGGAAGGAGAGGGAGTAAATGCTGATTTATGTGGATGCTTCCTAATGTCAATGATGTTGTAGTGCAGCTTTATTATACTTAAACCTCTTTAAGTATTCATTGAGATCAGAGCACACTTTGTCAGGCACCACAAGGCTGTCTCTGAAGCAGGTTTTAAATTGATGAGGGCAGAGAAGGGGCAGCTGGGGAAACCGAGGCATGGGCAGGGAAATTTCCCAAAATGCTTTCCCAATGTGTATTCCTGAGGCCTCATCGCCAGCACCCCATGGGGGCTCTCCATGGCTGGATGAGGGGAGCTGGTTTTATCCCCATGTACCAGGGACAGCCAGACCCAGGAGATGGGTTATAGGGAGAGCATCAGGCTTTCTGCTGTGACCCAGGGCAGGGACTGATCTGGTTTTCCTTGGATGCAAATTCCAAGCATGTCAAACCCACCAGGCTGATGCACTCCTCTGGACTCCTACTGGTCACAGAGATCCAGTCAACACCCTCATGGGGTAAAAATGTTTCTATCTTCCTATGTAAAATTGCTGAAAGTGGGAATGGAAAGAAAAAGGAGGCAGAGGATCACAGGATGAGCCTGCCAGTGAACACGTGTGCTGTGTGTTGGGAAGGAAATGGCTTTCTACAAGTGTTTCCAAGGAGATCCTGCCAGAGATGAGTGCCCTTGTCCTAAAAAAAGGGATAGAAAGAAATAATAAAATGCAGTATCAAAGAGACATTGCTGCTTTTTCATGTAGACTCTTTGGGTCCTTTTGAAGTGAAAATATTTCTTATTCCTTTATTGGGATAATTCTCTATTCTATCACATTTTCCTGTGGGTTTGCATTAGCTAGTCTGAATGTTGGTACTAATGCAGATCAGGATTAATACAACCAAGTCATGTGAGTTGTGCTGCTGGCATCAAGACTGGGGTTAAAGTCTAGAGATTAGGGCATTGGATGTGCTCATTTGCAGGGGTGAGGGCACTTCCACCTGTGGATTTAAGATGGGATTTTCACAAGCTTCTGGCATGGACATGGGGTCAAACTGCTGCGGGGAAACAGTTGGACCAAAGCTGAGAATATTCAGTGGAAGGGAGTTTTTCCTGTCTCATCCACATCAAAGGATTTTTGGAAAATCCTCCCAGGGAACATTCATACAGTTGAAGGAAGCAAGAAATCCTCAGACTTTTTGGAAATTAACACAGCCCTTAACAGATTGTGAATTGTTCTGAACAACAAATATCCTTGCATGGAAAGAAAGCCACATTAAATCTAAACTAAAGGCAAAAGAAATCCTTGCAGAGAGAACTAAGTCCCTGAATTAGAAGTCTTACAGGGAACCTTTTGTATCTTGGCCACACGACCAGTGCCAATGACAGTGTCTTTCTGCTAATGAAAGGAGATCAGAGATACAAAGATACAAAATATTTCCAATAACTTGATCTGAAACTAAAGCCTTTAGTTTGTACAAGATGGTCAAAGAAACCAAAAGATTATGAATATGCCTTGTACTTTTAGATCAATTCCTTTGATCCTCAGGTTTGAAAAATTAAAGCCCCTTCCTTTCACAGCCAAAGCCCTGTCTAAATTACCCAGGGAAATTTAAGAGATTAAGAAACCAACGATCTACTTCACATGGAAACCTGTCAGAAATGGTGACACACTGAGATGTTAATCTGAGTTAACTGAGTCCATGAATGCAAAACCTTCCAGTTAAAGCACATGTGGGATAAAGAAAGAATTGCTTACCTATACAGTAAAAAAAACCAGTAAGATCTTGCTGTGACTTTTATGCTGGTATGGTGTGGCAGCTTTTCTGCAAACCTTGTTTTTCTTGATTTTCAGAAACTTTTGTCATGTGGGGTCCTCTTCTGTGGCCAGGGATGCTGTTATGGCATGTGCTGTGTCTTCCCATGGGAAAAACACCCACCTGGTTTGAGGGCAGCCCCTGAGAGAGAGAAAGCATTATTTCTACCTGTCCCTGTCTTTTTCTCTTTTTAAAGAAATACTTAAAATTCTTTTAGATCCTCAATAAAACAGCCCAGACCACATTTGCAGGCTGGTTAACCTGTGCTGCAGAAACAGGAGTGAACCCCTTGACAGCTGCCCAGCAGTAACTGGCTACTTTTCTGCTCTCACAGGCAAAATGAACATTCAGGAGTATTTTGGAAGAATATCTTTCAACAAGCCCCATCAGGATGCAGACTTGCAAACCCTGACAGCCATCCTAGAGCATCACATCCAGAGCATTCCCTTTGAGAACCTCAGCATGCATTGTGGGGAGCCCATTGAACTGGATTTGCAGTCCACTTATGACAAGATTGTGAGAAAGAAACGTGGTGGATGGTGCCTGGAAACCAACCACCTCCTCTTCTGGGCCTTGCAAGAATTAGGGTACGACGTCTGTGTCCTTGGTGCAAACAGCTATGAACCAGCAGAGAATGGATACACTGCTGAGATGAACCACCTGCTGCTGAAGGTGGTGATCAGGGGAGAGTCCTACATAGTAGATGCTGGCTTTGGTGGTTCCTACCAGATGTGGCAGCCACTGCTGCTGATTTCTGGGAAGGACCAACCCCAGGGCCCTGGCATTTTCCGCTTCATGGAAGACAATGGCACCTGGTACTTAGAGAAAGTCAAAAGGAAGCATTATATTCCTGAGCACAGTAACAATGCCTCCTCTGACACTCCAGAAATGGGGAGCATCCGAAAAATACATAGATTTACTCTCGAGCCACGGCATATAGATGACTTCAAGGAGCTAAATGTGTATCTCCAAGTGTCTCCAGATAACATCCTTCAGAAGAAGTCAATCTGCAGTCTCCAAACCACCAGTGGGGTCCTTGCCTTAGTTGGATGGACCCTCACTGAGATGAAATACAACTACACAGAGGGCATGGACCTGGTGAACATCACAACCCTTACAGATGAAGAGGTTGAGAAGACACTGAAAGATAAATTCAATATAGTACTGGAGAACAAACTTGTACCAGTAAATGTTCGTGGCTTGCCACCTAATTTAGTGGATAAGATCCAACTGTAACACTGTGTGAGATGGATCTTTAAATGGCCAAGAGAAAAATTCTAAAATTAACATTAATTACAATAATCTCATTTTTAACTTGAGCTAGTCAGCAGGCTTGGTAGGTTCATTGTACATTGCTAATTAACTGCATATATTGATTGCATATTTTTTTATTAAACCTCTCCTTCTTTAGAAACCAAGACATCTTACTAGCTCTGCTTTGCTCATATGGGAATGGTTTTTTGGACTCCTTAACTTTTTTTTCACCTTCTCAAGAACTCATTTTATTGCAGATATATTTTATGGCAAATGAGACCAAAATGATGCAGAAGGAGAGGTTGTGTTCCCATTTTACATGAAAGACCTCTAACCTTTTTTGGCATTATTTTCAATCTTCTTCGTGACTTTTACAAATTATTCACTTCCCTTAACAGCCTTAAAGTTGAGCTGAATTAGGCTTTTAAAGACTTTGTAGAAAAAGAAAGGTTAAGACTTTCTCAAAACAAGCCACTGTTAGGTGTTGATTAGCTTATGAAAAGTTTAAAGACTTGAGTTCTGTTCCCTTTTCAGAAATTGACTTAAAGTAAGATATTTATCCAAGGGTACCTAAACCCCCCAAAATCTCTCTAATTTTGAGTACCCAATTTTTCTGAGTCTGATTTATCTCTGTCTCTGAACTCAAAATCTGTAGGAGATGAGATGATTCAACAGGCTTCTGGTATCAAAACTGGAAAAAAAAGGTCAAGCTATAATCTAAACTTCTGGGACCAAGCCTTCATTTGATGTCAAGAGATCATAACAGTATTATAGATAAAAAGCCTTTGTATTTATTACAAACAGTATTCTGCACAAAAGCTACTTTAAAAAGTGTGGATGCAAAAGAAAGCCCTGGGAAGTGAGGACATGCCACCAGTGTGATATCCATAACACAGAAGCCTTTTACCTGATGATACCTGTGGTACTGTACAGGATGTGCCATGAAGGAGAGCAGCAGAAGAACATCAGCAAAAGAAAGGACTTTGATGCTTGTTTTAGTCAACCACACAGACCTAGGGGGAACCTGATGTGCCCAAAACTCAGGTGCTTCCCCAGGTGCAGTCTAATGTGCTCTTTGCCTTTCCCAAAGAGGTCTCCTCTGATATTCCACCTCCATCAAATGAAGTGGAGACAGGCTTGACTGGGGGAGAATTAAATAAACAGCACTGCAACGCTTTGAGGATGCAGGAGGCCAGGTTTTAGGGCAGAAATGCAAAGCAATATTTGCCATGGCATTCATTAGGTATGGCAGCTCCACAATAACTCCCTGCTGCAGCTGTGGAGTTGAACAGATGGAGAAAGTTCCTGTGTGGGCAAAGAAGGGTCATTTGTGCATCCATGGAGCTCAGGGACACTCAGCCTGCAACACCTTGGCACCCCAGTGTACCCATCAGGGCACAGATGAACGTCCTCCACTGCAAAGTGCTGGTTTGCAAAATAACAGTATTTCATTTTAAAAAGTTACAATGCCATGTGCAACAGCTTACTGTAATTATTTAATATGGAAAACGAGTTCATTCTGGTCTTAACTAGGGGGAAGCATAAACATCTACTAATAGAGAAGAAACAAAGTTTAATTTGCTCATGGATCAACGAAGTCCAAAAATGTGAATTCATTTTGGATGGACTCTGCCCTTTCTTGGAATTTAAGATTCAGGAGCGAGGGCCAGCAGAGCTTAGAAAGACAACCCTCACAGTCTGTATCCACTGCTGGCTTCACTGACTGCTGCCCCTGAAATAAACCACCCAGAAACTGAATACCTCAATAAATAAAAAGGGATCTCATAAGAGGTAAGTTTTTTTCTTAAAAAAACCCTCCAAAGAAAGACACAAAAAAACCTGGTTTCTTTATGATGGTAAAGGTCATGGAAAATAACATAAGCAACATTCTCTAGGAAAAATGTTCTAAAAATGTGTGGATATAGAGCTAAAATATCACCTGTTAAATGGGTTCTTAAAGAGGGCAAAACACTGATGTGCAATTTCAATTCTTCTACCTTTCACTCTTCAGGAGATGCTTCACTTCACTATAAAATAGATTCTTTTGTTTGGGTACAATAGTAGGTATGAATTTAGAACTGCAACTTCTTGTTGGAAGTCATGCTTTTAGATACTTAAATTTATTTAAAAGAATTGCAAGTGCAAAGGAAGCAAAAGTTCAGAATCAATAGATTCTGCTTTAAGAGAATAAAATTACAGCTCTTTAAAAAGAACTTAAAAAAATTACAGACTCTGGATTGTGCAATCCAGAAAGTCCATGTGCTGATGTATTAGAATAAGGGAAGACAAATAACACATTTTCAGTGGTGGAATTGCTGATACTGTATATAGTCTTGGTAAGGAATATTTTTGTATGAACACCTTCATTTGCACCTTTAAGATTTTTCTGCTGATTTTTTCTCTGCATAAATCATAGCCACATTTGTGGGACGCCCTTTTCAGTACCTGCCTTTTCATCTGGTCTGCTCACATTTCAAAAGAACAGTGGCTTTCATCTCCTGCAGTCCAGATCTAATGCTGATCAAGCATATTATGGAGCTGCAGAAAGAAATTACAAATAATACAAACTTGAGAACCAGCTTTATACTGGTGTGATCTGTTTAGCATTCACAGTCAGAGTGATAGGATCAGATATACTCAGATTCTGCAAATTTTGTTTACACTTAACAAATATTACACTGAATATATCCTCCAACAATACACTTGGATATCACTGGAAGCTAAATTCCTCTCTGTAGCAGGTAACCTGTAGTTTGTGCTTGTGCTCTCCATTCACTTGGGACAGCTGCCTCTACACCATGAATATGCACAGCATGAATCTGCCACTGAGAATCATTTTGAGAAATTCTAGTTTGCAGAAAAGATTCAACAGTTCACTGCTGAGTTTAAGGATTGGTGAGTTTTGAGAAAGTTTGGGACCAGAGAGAGTAAAGCAGCTCCTGTTCATTTTCAGGGTGGCCTGTGAGACACAGGGCACAGGAGGGAATGGAGATGTGGTCCTTGTCTTTTAGGTCACTCGCCTACCTTCAGATCCATTACTCCAACACCAAAATGAGTTTCTACAACACTCAGAGCAGACACAGGACTCAGTGGTCTGTGACTCTTTCAAAAGTGGGAGTTCTTTTAGTCATAATTATCTGAATAAAGCTCGTCACTTTACTTTTCATGTTAACTTTTTGTAAGTGGCAGAAGAGCAACGTGTACTGAACAAGCAATTCATTTACTGTCATGTCCATCAGTGGCAGACTCATAAAAAGAACATGTGAATCCTGGCTCAGACTGTCCTCCCTCCCACTGGCAGATGACACAGCCTCCCCCAGTGACAGTCCTGTCACTGCACAGTGGCTTTAGACCATTTCTCATGAACCCTTGTACACATTCCCCAGCATGATCTTACATTTCTTCTTAACCCCGCTGTTACAATGCAAACACAGCAAATCCCCATCTCGCAGCCACCTCGTATGAAACTGAAATGGCATCAGCTGTTTGCCAGAGGGATGACTCTGAGACAAAAGCAAACCCTCATGCACACTGCTCTTTGCTCAGGGAACCATTTGATAGGAATACTTGTTTCCTTTAAATGCTGTTCTGATGAGGTTCAGTAGATTAAAGAATCTTTGCCGGCAGAGCCAGGGTAGCTTTTCACAGCATCATAAACCACTGATAT
This sequence comes from Aegithalos caudatus, assembly GCA_013389925.1. Lineage (NCBI taxonomy): Eukaryota > Metazoa > Chordata > Aves > Passeriformes > Aegithalidae > Aegithalos > Aegithalos caudatus. The sequence goes on from WEIU01008684.1 coordinate 360,625, forward strand.
AAAGAAAACACAATTCCTTCCTTTACAGGTGAGATGAACCTCGAAGAGTATTTTGCAAGAACTGGCTATAAAGGCTCCACTGAAAAACAAGATTTGGAAACCTTAACCGATATATTCCAGCACCACATCCGTGCCGTTCCCTTCGAAAACCTCAGCATCCACTGCGGGGAGAAAATTACCTTGGAGCTGGAGCACGTTTACAACAAGATTGTGAGGAGGAAGAGGGGTGGCTGGTGCATGGAGAACAACCAGCTGCTGGGCTGGGTGCTGAAGGGGCTGGGGTACGACACCAGCTTCCTGGGAGCCTACGTGTTCAACCCGCACCAGAACGCCTACGCCACCCTCATGACCCACCTCGTAGTGAAGGTGGTCCTCGATGGCAAAGCCTACATCGTTGATGGAGGCTTTGGGGTGTCCTACCAGATGTGGCAGCCCATGGAGCTTGTGTCAGGGAAAGACCAGCCCCAGGCTCCCGGCGTTTTCCGCTTCACGGAGAAAAACGGTGTCTGGTACCTGGAGAAGATGAGACGGAAACAATACATCCCCAATCAGAGCTTCTGCAACTCTGATCTGCTGGAGAAAAAAGAGTGTAGGAAAGTTTATATGTTCAGCCTCGAGCCACGGACAGTGGAAGACTTCAGTTTCCAGTGCACATACCTCCAGACCTCTCCAGATTCCCTCTTCACAAAGAAATCCATCTGCACCCTCCAGACCACCGACGGATTCCGAGCGCTAATTGGGTGGACGCTCACTGAGACCACATACAACTACAAGGAAAACATGGATTTGGTGGAATTTGTAACTCTTGAAGATGAAGAGGTGGAAAAAACCCTCAAAGAGAAATTCAACATTACCCTAGAGAGAAAACTTGTCCCCATTAATGTTAAAGGATCTTACACAATCTAGATGGCCAGGAAAACCTACAGTAATGCTACGTATGTACAGCACTTTCCACTGTCTGTTTCCATCCCTACTGCAAGGTTATGGGATTCTTTTGCAAGTGACTGAAGGATATGTACATTAATATGAGATTAATGTGAATTTCACTTTGGGAAAAAATCAGAAATTTAAGACTCTTGAGTCAGTTAGGTAAAATTATTTGCTGGGAGATGACTGCCATTCAATTTTTGGCACAAATGTAGGATTTGATTTGAATCTGGTTATAAGCTTGGGTAAGAAATATGTCTGGGGAATTTTGGACTGCCTGTAGCACATGAGTATGGATTATTAATTGTGATATGCTGCCAACACATTTTCTAAGGTTATTATAGGGAGACAAGTCATCTGTGAGCATTTAGACAATGAAGTACACATTTAAAACTTCATTTTTTACAAGATCCAAGCACTCACAGCTCATCTCATTCTTCTACCTTTAATATGAGTAAAACATTGTCATTTCAGAAAGGAGCATTAGGAAGCATAATTCTTTCACCATCATCCTTAGACAAACCATAGTACAAAATGAAAATCATCATCATGTGCATCCCTCCGGCCATTACTGCAGTAAACCGCCCCAAGTAATTTTTGGTATGTAGCTGTTCTTCTGGTGATGAAAATTCTATATATTGCAGTGTTATTGTGGCTGATGGGCTCTAAGGAGATAACTATTAAGCTTTGTTTCTGAGATGTAATCATCCTATAAACTCTGACTGGTACTTAAATGTCACAGCTGGCTTAGATTTACTTTTGTCCCAAAAGGGGTGGAAATTCTGTACTTTTAGGACTCCATTATATTTATATGTGAAGCTAAGCCCACTATACCCTTAATTTTGCCCTGCAAACACAAGTGTCCATATGGCTGTCCTGAATGGATACCCCTTAGCACAGGAGCTTTAATGCCATTAGTGTTTGTTCATCTGTATCAAAGCAACCCAAGGAGCCAGCCAAATCTAAAGGAAACCCTTTTTCACAATCATGTTTCCCCATTTTTCAGAAAATGTTTTTCCTCCTACCATGCTTCTCTGCAAAAAGCCCAACCAAAGAAACCACTAAGAAAGGGGAAACATTCTTAAATGCATCAAAAATTAGCAGAAACACGGAAAAACACTCTCCTAGTCTGTAATAAGTCTGACTATTGGTCAAATGTTGATTCCTCCCACTGAATAATAGTCTTTTTGCTCAAAGACATCATCTGATCATTAATCTCACAAATGCTGTAAGTGTATACCTGAAAATAAATAAAAGGAAAATAAAGACATTACGAGTTGTTTTAGGTACAGCTGCCCCCAGCTGCACCGACTCCTGCACACACCATCTGCCCAATGAGAGCTCTTCACCCATGCTGCTGATCTGCTGGCCAACCCTTCCCACCTCAAACTTCTTAGGATCACAGCATCACTGAGGTTGGAAAAGCCCTTTAAGATCATCGAGTTCAGCAATCAACCCAACATCACAACCGTGTTCACCGTTAATCTCTGTCCTCAGGTGCCACTTCCAGGGATGGTAACTCCACTACTGCCCTTGGCACTCTTCCAGTCCTTTCCAACCCTGTGAGAAAATTTTCCTAGAATCTAATCAAAAGCTTCCTTGGTGTAATTAGAGGCCATTTCCTGTTATCCAGTCACTTGTTATCTGTTCCTTGGAACCTGTTACCTGTCACTTCTTGAACTAAACAGGCCAGTATTGAACAAATGCAGCAGTGGTGTTGGAGAAGGTGAGTTCCTACAGGTACCTGGATGAAGAAGTCACAGGCTGAGGATGATGATCACTGAAGAGGAGGTCTTGGAGTCATCTCTGCTGGGCTTGGCAGCCAGCAGCTCTGGGCTGATTGTGGTGTGTGCCAGCTCTTTGTGTGACTGGCCATGGTGACAGCTCATGGCCTGGGTGCACAGATAGTTCCACAGGGATGAACTGAGAGCCAAGACAGAGGTGACAGGGGACATTGAAAGGCCTTACAGAGGCCAGAACACAGCTTTTCTGTTAATAACGGAATTAGGGAATTTGTTCAGTGATTTGTGTCCAGGTTATTCCCTCATAATAATGTCCCATCAAAGGTTTTTACCCCTTTCTAAATAATTGATCATGACAAGGTGCTCCCTGAGATCTCAGGGAACATTACAAGCTCCAAAACACTGACCACCTCCATTCTATCTGATGGGATTCTTTCACCCAGCTCACCAAACCACATTTCTCTGTGCCATCAACCACAGCTGTTTTAGCTGTCTGGAGGACAGCCATTAACTGGATAGTTATTTTGCCTTCCAACTTCCCTAGAGGTTTTCCTGCTGTTGCTCCCAGATAATTTCTTGGATTTTGGTATGCAAGGGTTTCTTGGGCAGTTATGGGCTCCTGTCAGCATTTCACTGGGCCTGCAGTGATGGGACTCACCCAGCTACCTCTTCTACTGTTTGGTTTTTACCCAAGATCTACTGAGCTGCTGGTGACTGAGGCTCCAACCATCCCCCTGACTCCCATCTGTTAATAACCACTCTCTAAGAAGGATTTTTCATCTTGATGTGACAATTATAAGCAGGTCCTTACTGAGAAACCTGAAATCACACAAAGAAATGTCAACACATACAGCTAGGGAACAGTTTCACAGTTTAACTAAAGCTCCCCAAAAGCTGATGAAAGCAGGTTATTGAGGTGTGAATGCCAGGCCCAAAATGCCTCAGAGGTTTGAGATGAGAATGGTGTAAAACCAAACAAACCCTGAGGCCTCATGCTGGGCTTCCATTAGCAAGGCAGTATTGTAGAAGCTGATGTTCTCCCAGCCTGGAAAGAAAACAAACCACCAAGTCCTTAAAGCATCGGCTCCCACAGAAACTTGAATTCACATGCAGTAGGGAACTGTGGGATGCCTGCCATCCTTCCCTACCATGATGCTTTATTAGCACTCTCTGAGAAAGGTTTAATGAGAGCCTAAGTGATTTTGCAGTTTCAGTTGTGGACTGTTGTTCAAATGAAGCAAAACAAATGCTGAGAAACCGCCCCCCTCCGCCCCTAGACTCATCTAATTCCAAATACAATTTAAAAGCATGGTATTCCAATCAAGAGAAAGACAAGACAATTTCTTTTAAAGTCTGAATGCTGGATGAAGTCCCAGAATCCCAGCCCAGCTGCCCATTACACACACAGGCAATGCCCAATGGCAACGACAGCCACCCGTGGTTGTAGCATTGCATAATGGAGTGTCTCATTAGAGAACAAGACACAGAGCACAAGAAACATGGTTCAAACTCCATGGCACCACTGAACATCCTGCCCCTCCCCAAGAACCAAAGTTTAATTAGCTCAAGCATTACTAAATTCACACTGGATGGCTCACTTCAGTTGGACTCTGGTCCTGGGCTTTTTAAGATCCAGTACTAAGCAGAATAGAAGTAAAAGAGAAACATCAGCAAGAATGACGAAGTTGTTTAATACTTCCACATTTTCAAGCCCAGCAGTTATTACAAAATAAGCACCAGCAGCCTGCCAAAGGGAGGGACCAAACTTCACATGACAAGGGACAGAGATACGTGAGCTGTCAGTGAGCACCACCTACAACCACACCTCAGGGTCACACTTCTGGTGTCTGGTAACACTTTACCAGTTTCATTTGGTAGGTAGCCATTTTTTGTAATAAAAAACACTACTTACCCAGTTTGCTTCTGTTTTCAAAGAAGAAACACTTTTCATTTAGAAACATGACCACGTGGGAAAGTCTTACAGCTTAGGAGCTTGCACATAAAATGTACTGGAGTCTGTGTCAGAGCCAAGAAAGCCTGAATCAATGCAGGTTTGCTTTATGAATATTTCACTGCTACGCTTACGCCTCTGTCAAGAGTAGTTCAAGCACAGATTTTATACAGCAGAATGTTTCTACCTCAGGTAGGAAGCTCGAGTCATTTAAATCCATCCATACATACATGTATTTATACCACTGGAAATGCAGACAGGTATTTCAGAAGATCCCACCACGTCTGCCTGTAACTCTGTACTTAAAGTACATTTAAAAAGTCACACAGGGCTGAGTTTTGGTTTTGTCTTGCTCACAATAACACACCATGGATGGAGCTTTTAAAGGCACATTTTGCAAATGCCCCATGAATAAAAGATTGTGCTAAAAATAAGTACCTGGTCTTACTGTAGCACTGAGCCACCAGCTGAATGTGAACAGCAAAGCTCCCAGATGCAAAGACATTCAACTAAAATCTACCTTTCCTACTTGTTGTTGAGCATGTTTAGGAAACAGAACCAACCTTCCTCTGTCCAAATTCATGCATTTTCTAGGAAGCTCTTTAGCTTCTCATGTGCTTATCCATGCACCACGCCACTCACATATCCAGCTATCCCTCAGGAAATGACATGAAATTAAGGAGGCAGAATGCCCTTTGATGAGAATTGCCCCCACTGGACTGAACAGAACCCTGCAATAAAGCAGGAGAGTTCTCTGCAGAACCCTGAAAAAGGAAGACACCACATAGAATTCATCTCAGCCACTGCTGTCATCAAAATAACCCAAAAGCTTCTTTACATGGCACCACTGGAGACTTGCCCAACCCATGGTCTCTCAGGACATGCAATAGCAGTGACATCTCCTGGTTGCTGGTGGTTCACCAGAACACAATTTACCCCTCAACCATTCAGCACAGCTATGCAGAAATTCACTCTCCATTCAAGAAACGCATTCAGAGAGAGAGGAATCATTTTCCTACTAATAAGCAAAAAGAATAATGGGATATATTCCAAGTTTTTCTTGTGATGACCAACAATAAATCATTTCTTAGCTCAGGTCACATCTTCAATGGGAAGAAAAATGTCTTGCCATCATTAACTCCTTTTCAGCTAGCAGTAATATATGATCAGGTTTTAAGTAATTGAACCAGTAGCATTTAATTAGCTCTGAAAAACTATCTCAGATCATGAATCACAGCCTTTCCACCTGCACAAAGGCCCCTTACTAGGTTAAAAGTATATTTCTCTTTCCATATGTGATCCATCTTGAATATCTAATTAGGTGCTCCTGATATATGGATCATAGTTCATATATCACATGCAAAATGCAGCAGACACAGCGTGTCCTTCTTTAAATAATTGAGCTTCATGTCTTGCTTCACTGAGCTGTTGAAAAAAGACCAAAAAAAGCCTTGTGCCCATGGCAGAATGGCCACTCCTCACTTCAATTAACAAGCTGCTCCTTCTCCAGAGAGCCAGCATTGAGGATGAGTAGCTTGGACATCCTGAGGAAATGCAGCAAGAGCAATATTTCTATTGCAAGGCCGTACACAGAGAACTGCTATGATTTTAAGCAAGACCACACTGAGTTTTTCAACAGGCCCAGAGCACCAAGTGACCAAAGAGAATTGTGTTTCTATCCTAATACTACTTCAGATGGCTTCATCACATGCTAAATAAATCACTGCACTCAGCTAACACTGGGAGACATCTGTGGCCAGCACAAAACAGGATCACTCCTTGTATCAGACTGTATTAAGTGTAATTTTTTACATTAAATAAGCTAATCCACAATCATTAACACAAAACCCCACAGTTTTTATTCAGCCTTCAAGTATGTTTCTGAAACTGTTATTATGCTTTTATGACAAGACTTACATAATTATAAGATTGAATTTTTTGCTGAAAAAGAGGCAAAATTAGCAAACTTCTATTGGAAGGCAGAAACTAAGATTCATAATCTGCTCAGATGTCAAACTGTAAACGTTGCCCAATATTTGGCTTCCTGTATAAAAAAAAGTTTCACTACAAAATCCTCTATTTTTAAATAAACTTTATAAAAAATATAATTCAATAAAGTGGATTTTATCTCTCTGTTCTTCTCCCATCTTATTGTAGCACAGTAAAAAAGCCCACAAACCAAGCACATTTCTGCTGATTTCTTTTTAATCTGAAGAGAGCACAGGTTTCATTTTCATAATAAAGCAAGCAGTGAAAGCTGAACTGTTTTACTGAATTGGACACAGCTCATCTTTACTCCAAATGCTTCTTTCAGATATTATCCTAAATTGTAAATAATGTTGCTTTTGATTGCATGCAACACTCAATTTAACTATGCAGAACATTTTAAAGAGACTGATGGGATGAGTGCCCCACTCATGAAAAGCTGCTGAGAGAGGAAAGGATGTACAACATCCATTATATAAACACCCACTTTGGAAAGTGTCTGTCCTGTGGATGGTAGAAATTTCAATGAGAACAGAACAGATTTACAAATCCACCCTTTACATTAAATAGCAAAAAATCCAAACAATCTCCAGTTCTTGGTAGGCATTAGGTAACAAGCTCCACTTGTGCAGTTGACGTTAATCCTGAGGTTTTAAGAACATTTTCTTAGCTCTTTTACTGGGTCTTGTGTTACTACTCCCCTCTTCAACTTCACCATCTTCATCTTCATCATCACCCTTGAGTACACGTTGGTCCCTTTTTCTCAAAAATTTCTTCCCTATTGTTCCCACTAATGTTTCATATCTGTAGAGAGAATTTAAGAAATTACACCTTTTACTAAAATCAGAGGAAAAATAGTGGATCTAATCAACAATTTAAGTGCTGTAAAAAACCCTTGTCATTAAAAGCTTGGAGAAGCACAAGCATTACATCTTTAATTACATTATTATTCACTCTGATAGTTTCAGTTTGTTAACAACTGGTAACAAGGAGGGAATTAGCATGGGATACCTGGATATCAAAGGGCAGAAAACCCCTACAAGTTATTTTACCCCTAAATGTGATGGAGATTCACCATCACCAGCATTCCTGGAAAATCAATGTGGTACAGTCTCACACTTATTGTGGGCTTTTAAAATTTTGTTTGTTTCCTTTCTGGGTTTTATTTCTCCACACATAATACAGTAACATATCATATTCTTAGCTAGTACTGATTTTGTAATAAAATCTAACTTACCTTCTGGCCATTTCTTCATCTGACACATCAGCCTCCATTTTATCATCCTCTTCAATTCCTTCTTCCTTGCCCTTCGAGTTCATTTGGATCATTAACTTCTGAAAATGAAGTGAGAAACAGCTTAAACATGTAACCATGACACAATGGCAACAGTGTTGAAATTCACTGGTAGAAGAGCATAAGAAGTAAGAACCAAATTTAGTAATTATTTTCTGTTCCTGGTTAGGCTAGAGCTCATCTTTATGAAAACTCATGAAGAAAAAGCAACAGAAAGACAGGGTTTTCAAACTCCCTAAAGAGCACTCCAAACATCTCCAGGAGACCAGAGAGTTGGATCATAATTAATTTTTCATCGTGATGTTAGCACATAGACCTTGAAATGGCTTTGTTAAGAAGAAAGAATATCTTCAAGGATTTACAGTAAAAGCCATGAAGCAATCATATGCTGAGTCACAGGGACAGCAAGTTCCAAGTAACTAAAAGAATCCCCTAGTAAATTACCTTACATAGCCTTCTGCAAATCTCTTAAGTCTTTACACCTTCATCCTCCTGCTTCAGTTCAGTGGTAACCTTTTTATTACTGTCCCTGTGTACTTCCATCAGCATGAATCATTCCAGAAAGAAATTAAAGACTCTCTTGCCCAGCATTTTTACTTTGGAACTCTAAGCCCTTACTTATACAAGTAAGTGTTGATTAAATAGGGTTGAGTGTTTGTAGATTGGACTCTGCATTCTATGTCAAGAGGAAAAGTGGGCTTTTATTTTGTTGAGCAGCATGTAGGATGGTTTCCTCACTTCAGGGAGGGAAAATCTGCAGGAATCATGTAATTACTGACCAACAACACAGGGAGGTAAAAAGATTCTATTTACCAGATGATGCATTGATCAACATTTAGGGTTGAATTATGGAGTTTCTGGACATGGGAGGATTTATGGAAGATGCTGCAAAAGTCAATAAGGCTGCAGTGTGAACATTCAAATCCCCATCTCCAAAGGCTTCAATCCTAATGTAACCTCAAACCAGGACATTGAAATGGTACCTCAATTTCTGGATTGAATCCTTTGAAGGACATTCTGCCATAAACGAGATCCTCACATCGCAGAAAGCTTCTCTCTTCTATTATACAGCTCCTGCATGAAACCCCAAACCCAGCATTTTTGTCAAACCATGCACTTTAAAATAATCAAATTAAGCAAATGCAAAAAGGATGTGCTGTCTTCCCCCCACACAAATAAACAAAGCCACAGTGTATTTTAAACCATCAACTACTTTCTGCTTAATTGATCTGATAAATCTATCAGTACAAGGAGCTTGGATTGCAAAGAAATCCTTTTTGTCAGTAAAGCTGTGCCAGTTCCACAAGCAAAATTAACTCTCCTGACAAAAAGCACTCTTTGGTGTATGGTTCTGCCGACATTAATACTTTTGCCAGAATAAAAATACCACATAAATATCACTCCCCAGGTGGCACCACTATACCAGCAAAAGCTTCTAATTAATTTTTCATTGTGCTGTTAGACCAGGCATTAGTTGAGTCTGTCAGGGTATAAAACACAGTGTCACTCTCTGTTCAGCAGACAAATTTCCCCCTTCTCCCTCCCTTTTTTTCCTCTTTTAATGAGCATGGAGTGAGAAAAGAAACATGACCCTGAGGCATTGATAATACACGTGCCAGATAAAAGTACTTCCGTGGATTGTCCCATCCTTTTCCTCACACACATGTACCAGTTTCCTCATCCTCTTCATCTCCCATGTAAATCAAACTCTCATGATCACAGAACTCAGGCTGAACAGATTGAGCTCATTGTCCTGCCTCAAGGCAGAATCAGTTCCACGTGTGCCATGAACAGCAGAGGTCCAGCTAACCTGTCCTCAAAAGATTTCCCATGATGAAGAACCCGGTGTCTCCTCAGGCAATCTACTCCAGAGCTTCAATAGCCTTATTGTTACTAAAGTCTTCCCAATGTCCAGCTTGAACACTCCTTGCTGCAACTGAAGCTCAAACACCTTTCTGTCATATCCACCAAGAGTAATGGAAAAGAGTTTATCAATGGCCTTATTCAACTACAGTAAATTCCTTGGGTCCCAGCTTTTTCAAAAGTACGTATGTTCTCCCTCGGTGGAATTTTTTTTTCACTTTTGAAAGGATAAAACCCAAGCAATTTCAAAAGTAGTTCTCCTGCTATTTAAAGCACCTTTCTAAAGAGCAGGACACTTTTTTTCCTTATTAGCTAAGCCTTCCTTTATTTTTGCCATTATCTGTCCTGTTTCAAAACCAGGATTTGAAGTGAGCTGGACACAAGAGGACAGAACTGTCCTGAATCAACTTAACCATGTGACTGGAGCTGAATTTATTGACACAAGGTTTCAAACTTCTTTTTTCAAATGAAGGGGAAAAGCAGCAATGAATGAATAGGATCCTGACTGAAAGGAACTAATTACATGCATCTAGAAGAATGTGTGAGTGAAGGAAAACAACACACATAAGAATTGAAAGTAGGTCAAACTACACTAGGCAACCTCAAGAACAGCCCTAAAAATAAGTAATAAAAAAGTTGTAATGCCAGTCTGTCACTATTTTTGCTTCTGTTAACTGGTTATTTATAATACTTATCTTACAGGAAAAAATATGAATATGCTATTTCCATTTCAAAACAATCCAATAACGATAAGAAGTACAAAAGATTACAAGCTTACTCTTTTTCCTTTAGATCTGGTACATCAAGATACCAGTGTTCTTCACTAATTATCTTCTTTTCTTCCTCTTCCAGTTGTTTTTTAGTTTGTGAATCCAAACCCCTTTGCATGAACTACAAAGAAAGACACAAACACCCAGCTTCAGTTTTCTGCATCCTGAGTATCTTCTGAATATGCAGTAATTACATGATGGCAATTATCCATTACATAATGTTTAGCAGTTGATACAAAGTAAATGTTTTTGGTGATTTTTTTTTTTTTCTCTGAATTTGGTCAAAGTTTGGGCAAACAGACAATGGAAAATTAAAACAGCTGCTGATCACAGTTACCTACTGAAAGTCAACAATCAGTTATACCTGTACTTACATATAAAGAAACAGACCTGTCCTGGCTAGTTTTGATGGATTGGGGTTGCCACAATTCCCTGATTTCACTAAGGTTTTCCTAATGTTTCAGCAAAGGCCAGACAGCAGGTAATGAAGTTATTGCTGCAGATCAGGAATCAACTCCAGCCATACAAACAGCACTGGAGCTCAGAGCTAGAGGTGGGGCATACCAGGCTGGCCATTTTTGTAACACCTATACTTTCAACCATCCTCTTCTTTTCTCAGATTTAATGAACTGGATTGCATTTATAGCTCTGAAGGCACAGACCTGCCTTTGGAAGTGGAAAAATGTAAGACTTTGAAGCCAGACTATGAGGAAAAGTCCTCTGTATCCAGCTGTGCTAAAGGAAGATGTTCCCAACTCTTCAATTCTCACTGACCCACAAAAATATGGTGCAGCCCTGTATTTAAGCACTTGTTAACTCACTGCAGGAACAGTCTGCCAAAATAGCTGAGACCAAAAGTGAAGTTTAGGGCAAGACTGCTATTTTCTCCTAATACAAGGACACTCCTGTCACTTGCTTCCTTGGTGATAACCTCTGTCAGAGGATGGGAACAGGCAGGTAGGAACAGTAACCTCTCAACAGCTGGGAGCAAAAGAAGACATCTGTCACAGCCTATAAAAAACTGCTGAGAGCACAGAACTACAGACCTGAGGCCTGTGAAACAGCATTTTAATTTCCATTTGTCTCAAGTCAGGTGCCTGAACTGAGTGACAATTAAGTCTAAACAATGTCAATGAAACATGCTGGGAAAAAACAGAACTCTTCCATATAGTCTATGAACTATAATCCATATAGTCTCTCACTCCTCTGAAAGCTGGGATCTCCCTGAGGATCTACAGAAATTGGTGTTGGAGTAACTGTTACCTGTCTACATTTATACCAACCTGACCCCCAGATAGAGGCCAGGCTAACAGTACAGTTCACACAAAGTCCTGTAAAAATATATAAGTGATATAGGTGTGAAATGTATGTATCATAGACAACCCACACACCTTTTCAGTCTTTACAAAATGCCCAACCAAACCAAACTCAGAAGCACAAGCCAACAGAGCTGGTGTCTCATTTTCCATTTCCATTTCTATTTGCATCCACTGTACAAGATCTTTAATGAAAGGAAAATTGACTCCTGTTTTCTGAGTCGATTCAGAATATGTCAAAGCTTTCCAATTAAAATTACAGTATCTTCTTGAGGAAAATAAGTGAATCTATCATGTGGAAAAACATACTGCTCACAGAAATTGGTTAGCCAGTCAGAAATCTCAACGAGAAATTCTGCTACAAGAACCCAATTAAATAATCATTTCACACTCCATTTTAAAGATTATGTTCCTAAAGATTATTACAGGAAAAACGTAGATAAAAATTATGTGATCAGGTTTCTCTTGAGTGTAAACACACACTGATGAATTAAAAATATACCCATTGTGGTAGGCACAGAATATGCAAGCCAGTAAATGAGGAGTTGTTAGGGTGAATTTCCCCAAGCTATGAGATCTGGATGAAATGGTGCAAGATCTAAAAGTTTGTTTCCATGTGGCCCAGTATCTACTGCAAATGATCCTTCCAACACTACCACATCACCTCTGGGTGCCACTTCTCCCACCTGCTGAATTCTGCTAACACATTGGATCACTACCTGCAGAGGCAGCTGCTAAAGGCTTAATTAAAATGTTTGTAAACAGGAAGATCTGCAGAAACAAAGTCCTAAATGCAAGATCTGTGTATGACCTTTTCAAAACCTCCTGATCTCTTCAAAGCTGGTTATTACTGCCTGGACTGTGAACCTGCAAATGTCATGGCAGCGTATTCACATGGCTGGTTCTCTGTGGCCTTGCACAGAAAAACAATCTAAAAACCTGCTTTTGAAATCTCCAGGAGGTTAGTAACCTGGCAAACAATAGAAGGAAAAAATTCATTTAGAAAGTGTATTATATAAAAATAAGGAAAAATAATGATGCTGCCATCCAGGTTATGGGAGTCACACATTGCTGGCTGACTCATTTCAACACCTACTTCTTTTGAGAGTGAGGCAAGATGTATTTTGTTCCTTCTGTGTACAAGTTTTAGATTTAGCAGCATCTGTTAATTAGGATAAACAGTCCATCATCCAACTGTAGCAGAGTGCACTTTATGTGAAAAATTGAACTGAAGTCAGCTAACTCTTTTCAGCCAGAATGTGAAATATAGGCCCACATAAATACATGTGGGAAGAAATGGCTAAATAAAACACCACAAGCAAGAAGCCACAAAGGCCCCATCATATTCAGTTAAAAATTGAATATTAACATTAAAATTAAAAAAAAAAAAAGGAACTGAACTTTTCCTGGTTGTTTTCCAGCAATAAAGGACCATCAATCAGAGGAGAACATACTGTACTGAATTAGAAGTTGTAGTACATGGTGTGAAGCAGAATCCATTACCCAGCGAGCAGAGACTAAGTTCTGGTGACACGAGATTCACAATTCCAAGGGTAAAAAGCACGTAGGGGTGCTACTAAGATCCCTGGCATTTTTGAGTTAGGAAAGTTGGTTAATACTGGATATTAATCCCCATTTCAGGCTGGGATTTCCTTAGCCAGCAATGTAAACAGGGATAAAAACGGACACAAAAATAACTAAACTTTTTTTCCCTCAGTACTAGTACTCCCACCCCTAAATAAAGCAAGCAGCATCATTTCAGTGTGGCGTTGAAATCCTTTCATTTAAATTCACGGTAAGCAACCCAGCTGCAAGGGAGCGAAGTGGAACGAAAGCACTCCCAAAAAATGTGCTGGAACTGGCTCTTGAGGCCAGACTTCTGCTGGAATCATGAACTTGCTCTCCTGCACCGAACCCTGCAGTTTCTGGGGTGCTCGCCGCGTTCAAGCAGCTCGGTGTGGGCAGCAGCGATGTCCTGCTGGGGGAGCAGCCAGCAAGCCCGAGAGGGAGCGGACCATGGATAAACACATCTGTGCTCAGAGCGTGGCTGGGGAGAGCCAGGGCTGGAGCCGCGTGGCCGGCGATGGGCACGGGGAATGCCCCGCTCAGGGCTCCGGGACGGCCGCGTGTGGCCGGGCACAGCCACCCCGCACAGCGGGGCCTCCCTCCATGGG
>WEIU01008684.1:374710-402954 GCA_013389925.1 Aegithalos caudatus
GGCTCCACCCTCCGGCCGGGGGCGGCCCGGGCACTGCACCCTGCCCCTGCACCCTGCCCACGCCCGCGGGAGCCGCCGGGGCAGGGGGAAGCGCTGGTGATGGAAAACCAGAGATAAAAATAAACTTTACGGTTGTGCGGTGTGAGGGAGATCGGGGGTGTGAGCAGGACGTAAATCTGCTTCGGTGTGAAATGGTAAATCAGTAGGGGAGCCTAACATGCCTTCCCCTTGCATGTGTGTTGTGTAGTACTGCCAGCTTAACAGCTTCATCCCTAATTTTCTGATATTTCAAAAAGAGTATAAAATACTTCTCACACTGGCATTTGGAGACTGCTTGACTTTTTAAGCTTTTATTTTTTTTTACAATCAGCATTGACTTTTATTAAAAAAAATGAAAATCACAAAATGTCAAATGTGATTAAAACTGGAAAGCACACAAATTCAAAGATATTACAAAAAAGCCTCAAAGCTTTGTTAGTCCTCAATTGTGATTTATGAATTCAATGTTGGCTGTGCTGTTGTAGCACTGCCGTGCTGGGCACTGGGAGCTGAGGAGAAAATCCTGATAGGGAATTGCCAGCTGACTCCCAGTCAGAAGCATGTACCACAATTTCTCTATATATCCTCATAAATCAGATTTCTGATGCCTGTTTTGACATTTGGCGCATAAACTGGGTGATAAAGCAATAAGAGTGAGGGTTCAGTGTTCAAAACTTTAATGAACTGCTGTGCTCCAAAAGACAATTTAGGGAGAAAAGTTCCCGTATATGCAAGATGTAGGTCAAAGCTTGAAGAACTCTGTAAAGATTTATGCTCTAATAGACTCCACAGAAAGGTATAATGAAGGACAAAACCTGATTGCAGTGGGAAAGGAGGAAGAATTATCCATATCCAGGCATCCTTATTACACATTTAAGCTCAGTGGCCTAAAATGCCCACAATATGCCAATGAAACATGGAGCCACAAATGCTTCAAGGCAAAGTCATAACACTGCATGAAAATATTTAATTTTCATATAGGGAAGGCACCTTCATTCCCAGGCTCTGTAAATGAGTTGGAGCTGCTCTGAAGTTCAAGGCCCCAGTGAGAAAGTCACATTGTGAGTGTGGGAGCTGTGCTGTTTAGCTCCTTCTCTGCTCCCTTTCTCGTTAACAGCTATCATCCCTTCCCAACAAAAGAAGGCTGGGAAGAAATTTGCCATTTTCTGAGTACAACTGTTCATCAAAGAGTGAATATGTTGGAATCTTAGCGAGCAAACCAATAGGGGAAAGCTGTTAATTAGTGTGATGGCACAATACAGCCAAAATATGTCCATTTTTGGTATTATGTTCTATTTGCTGTGCATTTTAATAATGCACTTACTTTTTGTTGATTGTTGCAAATCAGAGCCCTGTGTTTAATTACATGACCTTCAATGTCAGGGCTTTTCTGAGCAGTTTCAATTCATTTACAGTCCAGGAATGTACTTTGAATGATTTCATCTAAATACTGTGCTCTCCTCACTCAGCACTTTGGCAGCCACGGAGCTGTGGTAGTGCCTGGCTTTGCTTGGTGGCCTTTGCAAGAGCTGTTTGTGTCCCTCCATCCTGCAGAACAAAAGTCTGGCCTCAAGAGCCAGCTCCAGTGCACCTTTTGAGAGTGCTTTTGTTCTACCTTGCCCCTCTGCAGCTGGGTTGCTTATTGTGAATTTAAATTAAAGGATTTCAACGCCACATTGAAATGAAAATATCAATGCTACTTGGCTTTACTTGAGGGTGGGACTATTAGTATTGATGAAAAATAAAAGTTTAGGTTTTGTTGTGTCCATTTTTATCCATGTTTACATTGCTGGCTAAGGAAATCCCAGCCTGAATGGGGATTAATATCCAGTATTAACCAACTTTCCTAACTCAAAAATGCCAGGGATCTTAGTATCATCCTGACGTGCTTGGAATTGTGAATCTCACGTCACCAGAGTGAAATTAGTCTCTGCTCACTCTCTCTCCCTTTGTTAAGAAGGACCATCCTGCCCCCAGTTCTTTGGGAGCTGCATTCTAGTTATTTCCATCACCATGAATGTCTAACTGGGATGGGGAAGTGCAGGGGATATTATTTTCCCCTTGTCTAACCATGGAGATTATTCCTGGTGCTCCCTGGCCCCCACTGCACCCCATGTCTTGGTGCTGCACCCCACACTTGCACAGAGTCACCGCCACTGTTGGCACATCAGCTAAAAACCCCCCTCGATACAGGCAGGGAGAAGCATTTTGCAGTAAAAGCAGTATAGGTTCCGTGATGTTTATTTAGAAAAGTGGAGATTGTAAAAAGGCTGCCAAAGAATGTGATCTATTTTGGCAGTAAAAAAGTCAAAAGGGAATTTTTGGGTTGCATCTCCCATCACTTGAATTGGATGGGGAGGTTATAGATAACAATCAGCTGCCTTGCGGACCAGATTATACTGTCTGGTAAATGTGAAGACACTCCATTGATTGCAGGAGAAATTTTTATGATTTACTGGTGGTGGTGGAAGCAACTCAGAGAAGAATCCAGCCCTGTAAATACGCCTGTTGTGGAGTGAAGGTGAGGAGAGTTAGGAGAGAAAAAGGCTCTCTCTATGTAGAGAGAATTCAAGGGTCATTGTTAATGACAATTAGATGCCTCTCCCACAGCTTTGAGTGCTGCACAGCAGCTCCATTTTCATCCTGGAAATCCATTTCTTTTTCAAAACAAAAATACTCAGGGAAATGACTTGGGGGAAAGGAGCTCCATCTCATCAAAGATTGTACATTAAACAAGCAGATAAAAGATTTTTCTTCCTAGGAAATGTGGTCCCTTCTCCCTCTAGTAATTACAGAAGTCAAATCAAAGTTGTCATTAACATTATTTAAGGAGTAATCTCTCTTGGAGCAACACGTGACAGCTGTGAAGTAATTTCATGCCAATGGGATCTAATTGGAGGGAACTCGTGGCTTACTTTTTCTATAACCTTTTATTTATTCATATTCTCGTAGTAGTGCGATTTTAGTGCAAAACGGGTATCTCAAACCTTACAGCAACCTATCAGCTGATTTGATTTCTTATGAACTGCCTTTGATTTCCGAAGCAGCTTTTTACAGTTCTCAGAATACCTGAAGCCTTTTTCCCCCCCCTTGAAAATATCAAAATTCTTATAGTACGATAGACGAATCATTAATTTGCGTCAAACTCCTCCACTGTGTTTCAAGTAAGGACATTATGTGTTTTTCTCTATGAACGAGGAAAAGAATACGAGACGTGGAGCTGCCGGAGGTCTGTTTGCAAACCTGAAAGGAAGGTGTGAAGTTCTTCGTGCGGCTGGGTGCGATCAGGAAAGCAGTTTTGTCCCTGTGCCTCCCATAGAGAGAGCCTGAGATCCTCCACGTGGCAGAGGTGCTGTTTTCAAGTGGAGGACTCGTTTTTCATCTCTCCTGCTCTGGGCCTCTATAATGCATGCGGTGTGTGGCCAGCTGCTGAGGTGCTGGCGGATTTGTTACAATATTCATCACCTTTGATGCGCCCATGTACAACCCGCGCTGCTCGTCCCGCTCCGTGCCTCATCCACGGGGGATGCGAGGTAGCTCCAGCTCTCCTTCACACTGCACTCATCACCCTCTTGGCTTTTAAGTCCCGTTTTGTGGCATTGACACCGCTTTAGGTGGCAGCTGACACACAGAGGGTGTTTTAAATCCCTGCCCCGCGTTCCTCAGCTGACCGCAGGTTTTCCTGTGGATGGGATGATGTGGAAAGAATGCAGCAGGAGCCAGACTCCTCCAATTTGGGTGACACGGATCTGTGAGCACAGTTCACGTTGCTGACTCTTTCATTTTAATAGCCTTCGGTAGTTCACAATTTATGCAGCATGGAAAGGCGTGTTTTAAAAATGTGCTTGTAGCAAAACAGACTTACAAACTCTCCAGAACAACTAAGATGTGTCTTTGGAGAAAATTCCTGGTGTCAGTTTGGGAGAGGACAATTCGTTCTGAGTGCTTTTGGCTGGTCCACTGGCAGGGTGACCTTTGTATGAATAAATAGAGTAATTCCTTTTTGATTACAGAAAGAACCAACTTCGTAATGGTAGCTCCCTATATTCTGCCATCAGCTGTAGTGGTGGAGAGAACACATGCAGGTCTGTCATTCTGCTGGCATGTGGAGAAGCCTAAATATTTGAAATTATTTGATATATCCCCATGTTAGCAGTCAGAGCAAAGAGAATGAATGCAAAATGGTGTGGAGCATCCTTCTCTTTTTCTTTCCTTTAAAAATCAGGAAGCTTTTAACTTCTTGGATTTGATGGAATCACAATTAAAAGAGAAAAGGAAAATATCACCCTCCGTTTGTTAACCATAAAAATGCAATCCAGCAGTGCTGCTGGTGCTTTGCTGTTTCCCAGGTCAATAAATGGCTCCCCTGACTTTAATAAACATTGATGCTGCAGGCTTGTTCTACAGTGATTGAACATTTTTATAGTTTCAACCACTCTCATTGCATGAAAGCTTTAAGATTTTTTTTTCCCACCTCTCTTTTTCGGAAGGGTTGGTTCTGATTGATTAAATTGTCATTTTCAGAGTTAGTTGCTGAATTATAACTTGGCATTTTTAACCATGCGATTTGTTTAAAGAGACAGCGTTTTGATATAGCAAAGAAGCTGAGAATTTTTAAGCAGTAAAAGGAAATTTTGTTCACTTTGTTCTCAGCCTTTCATCACTGCCTGACAAAAATGCTCCTGAAAACAACATGAAGGCTATGATATGAAGAGAATGTGCTTAGATCCATGCTCACTTCTTTATTCCATCACAGAGCTGATCTGTGCAGAACTATATTGCTTTCGATTAGTAGTCGGATACCTCATTGTTGTTCACATGTTTATCTTTCCAAGAAGGAAGGAAGGGAGGGAGGGGGAATTAGAAACATAAAATGAGTGCCACCCAATGTGATGCTAAGAGTAAATGGCAGCATTGTACTTTGGACCAACCCATTAATATGGATTTCTCCGCACCAAAATGATGGGTTCTGAGTCAAAAACCTGCAGGGGTTTCACCTAAGTCCAGACTGAGCCTGGTTCAAAGGAACAAAGACCTTGTAATTCTTTAAAAATGGAGAAAATTACATCCACGTGATGATGCATTCATTTTTTTAAATTTATTTAACCAGCTGCCACCTTCCTATGGATAACTGCTGGGTGTTCAAGGTCTGCTTTTTATTTTTACTTTCCTTCACTCCCCCCAATTTAAATCTGTACTTGAGAAAGTAAAGCTGAAGTAAATGAGACTCACATAAAAAAACATATGTATTCAGATTGTGTTTGAAAAGAAAGGCCAACAAAACTGTCCTCCAGAACATAACAGGATATCTTTTGCTTTTGATTTACAGTGCCTGCAGGGGAAACTGGATAATCTAATGGCCTGAATATGGGAGATCTTACACTGCAGTGTTACCCTGGTCAGACTCTGACACAGCACTTAGCAGTGGAAATCTCAGGGTATCAATATGAAATACTGAAGTCCAATTATACTTCTGCGTGTACACTTTCCCCTTTCTGGCCATTTCAGCTTCTGCTCTGAAATAATAACTTATGATGGCACAAAGCTGAATTTCAGCAGTGAATTATATCCCTGGCCTCTAAATTTAATTGCATGGTACTGCAACTAACCCACTATCCATCTTGGTCCCTGGAATTCTTTCTGCCTCTTTTCTTCTGCTTCTATGCCATTCATTCGAGACCTTTAGAAAACACAAAATAGATGCCCAGAAAGAAGGTGAATTGTGAAGGGAATGTTTCAACTTCTTACCTGCCATCAATTCTTGATGGTCTTTAACTAAAAAGGGAGGTAGTGTTCAGCAGCAGTGGGGTCAGGATGAGGTGCTGCAGGCTCTGGATGCTTTCCTGCAGTGCTGGATACCTGGGGTCAGGAGGACAACTTACAAGCTCCAGTTAGGATTCGATCCAGCCAGCTAGGTGCTGTACAGGATGTTCTTTTCCCACCATGTAATGCTGGAAATGGAGCTGGGGCAGGTGCCAGATCAGGGCTGTGATTCAGCACAGCAAACCTGGTGTTCCTGACACCGCTGTTCTGATCAGCTGAAGGTTTCACAGCAAGATGTTGATGCCTGAGCAAACCACTTAGAGCAAAAGCAAAAAAGATGTTCTGCGGTTATCATAAATACAATAGGATTATGTTTTTAGGACAGTTACTCATGTTTGTTTCAAAATCATATTAAGGCCGTTTTATAGTTTGGGGAAATAAGCTGTAACATGAAAAAGAGTAGAATATTCATTAATGCCATAATGATTTATATCAAAACATTATAGGGCATCATACTTTGCCTCGGACCAGTTCCTCAATGAATGTTTTTCTAATTTCCATAAGTAATTGACCTCTCATTAGCAACTCCTCAGAAAAATTGAGGTGATGTCACAAAAGCAAACCCACTGCAACAGAAACTCTACATATACATAAATCATTGAAAACTCTAATACATTCAACATGAAGGACCACAAGAATCTTGCTTTCTCTGACTGAAAAAGGATTCTGTTTACATCTGTGAAGTGAAACACTTTTCTCTGAATACATATATATACATATATGTATATCCTTAAATCCATAGTTTGGCTCATGGCTGATTTTCAAAAACTAAATACTCACTTCTCCTTGCATGTGACTTCATGGGAAACAGAATTAGCCAAATAATTCAGACACATGTGTAAGTCTATGTCAGGTCCTGGCACAACTATAGACACTGAAGTTAGAAAAATAAAGTTCACGTTTTGGAACATGGACTTAATACAAAACTTAATTTTGGAAGCAAATAAACATCAACTGATGCTTCTCACTGACTCCATCCTAGAAGTAGATATGTTCCAGAAAAGGCCCCATGCTGGATCCTTGTCTGTGAGCAGTTGTTTCTGAGGGAGGGGTCTGCCTTGTCCTTTCTATATCCACTGTTAACCAACACAGGAATGTTAACAACCCCAAGTAATAGATTTTTCGCATATTGACGTATTAACTTAATAACCTTATATATCTGTCTTTTTAGAGATCAATAAATCAATTTTGAGCTAGTTCTTCATCACTGCAATATTGTGAAAAGTAAAGCTGATATTTAATGTAGTTTTATGAGTCCTGGATGCTACTGGACAAACGCAGAAAAAATCCATTTCTTTTTAATATGTCCCTTAAAGTCCTGATGCCCATCTGAAACTTATTGGAAAGTAAGTGGATTTATGGGTTCCAAGTTAGTGTTTCATTACGAAGTTACCTGAGTATGAGAGAGGAAAAAAACATCACTGTCTGAAAGTTTTGTACAGCAGAGATGAACCTCCCCTGACCTTATGCAATAGTGGCTAAGAAACTGCAGAGTCTAAAAGGTGAATAAAAGCAGTAGAGTAATATTGTAAAAGAATGGGAAAAGCTGCTGGCTTAGGGCTTCCCTGGGAAAAAGGCCAGTGAGAATCTCATTTTTCCTCATTTGGGAAGTGTATCTGTTTGTCTGGCTACCTTTCTTAGAGTTTGTTTTTTTATTTTTCTTCCTGAATTCTCTTGCAATGGACCATTGCATAGCACTGCTTTAATATGGGTGAATATTGCTTTTGTTTTGCCAAAGAAAGCACAGGAGTGATCATGAGAAATTTCCTATTAAGGAAGAAAAATGCATTTTTGAAGGCTCACTCAGAAAAATCAGACTGCTTAGATTTCCATGACATTTAAAAGGAAAATATTGAAAAGAGATGGTAGACAAACAGTCAAGTTTTGTGGTGTATTGATTGTTTCATGCCATGGGACTATAGCAAGTGATTAGTTTTGTGATGATGCTCGTGTCTTTTTGTTTTTCCTGTGTTGTTGCAGGAGCTGTGATTGCATAGTCTACTCCTGATGATTTCAGCCCAAATTTACAAAAAAAAAAAAATCTGATTTCTGACACCTTTTAACATCACAAAGTACCTCTGAACTGAACTGATAGGAAACCAAACATGGTGCAACAGCAGAAAGCTGAGACTGGATTACCCAAAGATTATGTCCAACACTTGCTCTAGGATTTCCAGAGATGCTATAGAGATGGAGCTTTTAAACTCCTGGACAACCTTTCTGTTAGAGTGAACCATCCTCATCAAATTATCCCTGCATCTTTCTGCACAGCACTGTCTGCTCCTTAGAGCCCACCCTTCTCCCTACAGCTACATGCTCCTACACTGCCAGGATCTCAGATGGGCAGAAATTCTTTGAGATTTAGGAACACATTTGGATTTCAGCCAGGCATGGAAGATATACATACTTCCTCTTATACCCACGCACATACTCAATATATTCCTTTACATATGGAATCTGAATCAGTAATACTGAAAGCCTGAAGTTGAAGGAAGGACAAATGTGTTTATAGCCATGTCTCTTGATAAGGTTTTTATTTTTCTTAAAAGATCATTTATTCAGTCATGTTGTAGGAGTGACATACTTGATCCGTTGCAAGGTGGAAATAACACACTCACACCAAGGTAATTCTCCTTGTATAGATTGGCTTTAAAGAAGTCCTAGTGCTTGGCTTAAAATTTATAATTTAACTAAATTAGTTAAAAACACTTCCTTTTCTTTCCTTGAAATGTAAGGGAAAAGCTCACCTGTGGCAAATATATCTTTTTTACAATATTTTGGGTGTGCCCCTGCACTGCCTGTTAGTGGGTCCTGAGGTTACCTAGGACTGGCTGTATCTTGCTGCTTTATACTGAAAGCTGCTAATGGGAAAAAGAGAGTGTTATGATTAGGTGCTCAAACACAATTTCCAAACCTGCAATATCATATCAGTATTCCCTGGGGCAAGGAGAGCTGTAGATATTCAGGAACCCGCCAGGTTAGCTAGGAAGGGCATCCTTAATGACACCAGCAGAAGAAAATAGCAAGTTTTTTTTGTTGTTGCAGCATGTTTTTGGTTGTTGTATGCAAAGTGGTTTAATATCACCTTAATCTCAGCTTGCTGTGTGAAAAATGACCCTGTCAATTTGACACAGAAGTAGAATATTGAGAAGTGGAACACTTTGTCTAATGGGGAAGAGCTGACAAAGACAGACTGAATAATAGTTAATTGGATAAAACTGACTTGATTTTGAATTCCAAATGAAATTTAAAATATTACACTAAGATTTATCGGGTTTGTTTTCTGTCTTTTTTTTTTTTTCCTCTGTCTGTTTGCTGGGCTTTGCTCGTGTGGCCAATCTTTCAGTTTAACAGCACCATTCCATTCTTTATTGATAAAAGCCAAAGGCTAAATATTGCAAGACATTTGGCAATGCCAATATAAATGGGAATTCTCAGTTGTGTACAGCCCAGTTATTGATGTTTTTATTAGCAATCTTTAAAAGGGCACATTCTGCTTTCCTCCTCTGCTCTGTAATGCGGAGATGAGGAAAATGCCTGTTGGAATTAGCTAAGCACGAGCCAGTTTTGATTGAACACATCTCTGTCCAGTGCCCAGCCACAGGGCCAGGGTGTCTCAGCAATGCCTTTTGCCCATTTGCCCATCCATGACTCTTCTGCTGTCCAGGATAAGGGAACAAAGCAGACTAATCTTCATCTGATGCAGGAACCACCATCCCTTAATTCTCCAGCTGCTTTAAAGAGCTCTCCACAACCCACTGAGTTCCTGCAAAATGCCTTATCCTATCTATTCAAAGCAAGGCTGTGGTCTGAGGACACTACAGGGAAATTCTTTGAGAAAATGAATTTCTGAGGATTTTCACTAGCCACTATAAAAAGTTTTATCTGTGTTATTTTTTTCTCCCGCTTTGCTGTATAAACAAACATGACACTTTATTCTACAAAGTGATTTCTTTCTGAATTATAGAACCACAGAAAAAGCATATAAAACCCACAAACCTTATTATTTTTGTATTCTTGAAACTCAAAATTGATTTAAACCAAGTTCAGCCAGCAATATTTCCTCCCCATCTGAGAAACTATATCCTGAGCTTCAGACTAAAGTAAATTTTTATAGGCATGTTGTAATTATAAACCCTCAAGAAATGGATTTTGTAACAGGGACAGGGGCACAAAGCTTCCCTGTAGTTACTCTGCCGAGCACTGATGCGAAGAAACTGAAAATCCATCCTCCCAAGAAGGAGCTTATTAAAAGACCACAGTGGTTTTAATGACATTTCCTGTGACATCAAAAATATTTCCCTCAGAGTCACAGAGCATCTCTGTTTCTGCATTTTTGAAGGTCCAGGGGGGAAATGCTGCAGCCTCATAGTGACTGAGGGAAGCAATCCAGAGAGATAAATCTGCTCTGGTGCTCATATCCTCTCATGATGGGAGACGTAAATGAAGCTGTTTAATTAGAACAGCATATAATAATCATCACCAGGAAGGCAGGGGAAGTGTTTGGAAAACACTCTGGGTTCAGCTTTTCCCCTTAAACTGATGAATAATGGCTGAAGGTCAGCGATAACTGCACTCAAAATGAGGGGTTTGGCTCACATCAGGAGCATGTGATAACTTGTGTTCTTATTAAAGTCTGTAGAGACCCTGGATTAATTTTCTGGCAATATTTCATGCCAAGTGGGTATTTTCAAGCAATATACATTTCTGATTGGACTCATCATTGTATTGTTTATGTCACATCATTTGTCCACGTGAATTCAAATCAAATGATGGCAGAGTGCTTGCCCAGATGTATCACACCATAAGAGATTAAATCCTTCTCACTTGATCAACCTTAAATTACACTTCTCAGCTACACAGCTATGCAAATACTTTGCAAAGATGGATAAAAATAGCTTTATTGCCATTTTAGAGGTGTTCAAAGACAAGAATTGTCCCCAAAACATGCACTAGCTCAGGGGCAGAGGTCTAAGCTGCATCATCCCTCATCCTGCATCCACTGTGGCCTTCAGCAACATTTCACCTAGAATATCCAGCCTCTGGCAGTACGTTTGCTTGGCTTTCTTCTGATCTCCCAGAGTTTTCTCACAGGAGGAAGGGGCTGAAGTCTGACATGTTTTCAAAGGAGATGTACAAAACAAGTGGTGGCATTCAGGGAAGGAGGAGAGTTTGGTCAAGCTGATGGACTCTTGCAGGCTGTTGAATGTGAAATGGCACAGGCTGTGTTACAGCCCTTGAATTTTAGGGATTTTTGGCATTGGGTTTTTGATCAGTCAGACAATGAAGTGGGAAATAGAAAACCACAGAGAGCTCAACTTCATCCACAGTGCATGGGAGTAGCCAAAAATAGCTGATTGAATTGAAGCAGGGCTGGGGAAATTTTCCAAAGTTTTTTAGGATCTCCAAGGAATTTTTGGCCCATATTCTGACAGAAAAATCATGTTAGTCTCCCTTTCCCCGAGCCAGTTCTCTCATCCATGCACAGCTAACCCAGACACGTGGGACTGAGCCCAGCTCCTTCTGAAGCCAAGGGAAGGCTCCTACTGGCTTTGGTGGAGGCAGGATTCATCCCTTTGTGAGACAATCATATTTATATTCAATACCCTGCAACTTAAACTGAGGATTAGCAGAATTAAACTCTCCTAATTTGTATATCTCATACTGCCAAACCGCAATTAACTTTTGTGCGTTTGAATTAATACGGAAAATTATTAACCACCCTTTCCTCATGCAATTATCATTTTACACTTCTGGAACAAATTTCTTCAAAATATGAAAAGTAGCCTGCACCCCTGTGACCTTATCCCTTTTATTATACTTTAGTCAGTAGAGTAGAAAACAATTTTTCACCCCACTGCTTCCATGTGCAGGTGATGCTTTCCCAATGCCATCGCAGGTCCGTGCACTCCGTGGATCCAGGGGCTTTGTGTGGGGCACTCCTCAAAGGGGGACAGGACTCAGAGCTTTAAACTCACCCCAGGACAGCACCTGTGTGTGCAGCCCTTGGCAAAGTTTACATCCAAGATGCTTTGTAGGTGTTATTTTTAATTGTGCCATGGATCAGCATTGTCCCTCTTCTCCCATGCAAGTCCAAGCAGGACATTGTTTGTTTTGTTTTGTTTTGTTTTGTTTTTTTTTCCCTGGGCATGGAGCTACAGGCTGGCAGGGCAGGGGAAAGGCAGCCTGGTGCAGACAGAGATTTCTGCCTTCTTCTCTTGCATGGGCTGCCTGGACTCTGCCCTTACACAGGACTGGGAGGGCCATTTGATTCCCAAAGCTGGCAGAACATCTGTTTTCCAATGAGTTTTCCTTGTGCTGCACCACCCCTCCTTCAGGTTCCCTAAATTTAGTTTCCTTAGAAAAGTACAACTCTAAGTTATTTTTTTAAATTAAGGGTAGGGGGAGATGTGAAAAGCCAGATATATTTTAATTGATGTAGCCCCCTTTTATAATAAATATGTTTGTAACAACATAATGAATTTGTTGAGAAAAAGTTCTTTTCCAGAAGAATAATCTTTAACTGGTGCAAAATGTCTCGCTGGGATTTTCTCAGGTTTTAATTTCAGTTTGAATAAGTAGTGTGAGACACCAGGCTGCAGAAGATAAAGGTGAATTTCATCTGCTTCCAGCTTGTCATAATGGAAATAATAACTACTTTAGCTAAAAAACAAGTTTCCAATTAGTTTCTCTAAAATAATATTATCCCCTTTTTTAATAGATACTGCAGCTCATTTTGGAACCTATTTTTGATAATATATAAACAGTTCTAAAATGGCTATTTCCACCAAAAAAGTGACAAGCACAGATTTTGGCAGCACATGTTGGGAGCCTGTCTATACTGAAAAGCAGTCTTTGCTTTTTTGAGGCGAATCTTAATGAAAAATAGAAAAATCAATTTAAAATATTCGTTAGGATGATGACATCTTTCTTGGAAGACTTTGTTTTAAATGGCTGGATAATGGTCACTAAACAAGACATTCTGAAATTATAAAAAAACATTTGTTTGAGAAAATACATAGGCTATTTATTTTGTTATTGTTGTTATTTTAAGGATAATTAATGTGCTTTATGGAGGGTTTCAAGATACAGGAAAAGTGAAATAGCACTGGCTCTTAAATGCAGCTGAAATTGGCTGATTTATATATAACCCTAAATTCAGACAATAACATGACTCAGAAAAAAGTAATCTCAGGTTAATGTGAGGATTCTTTGCAGGGATGTAACAGGATCTATATTCTGTCCAGTCCCACCCTGGGATCTCTGGGACAACTGTCATCTTAAATGCCAGTAAGGTGTAAATAAATGTACTTTTACGATTTAGGAGGGTGCCTTTTTGCACAAGAAGAAAACAAAACCTGAACTCTGGCATCCAGTGGAATGTACAGCACTTACAGAGAAAATGTGACTCTCTCAAAGAAGCCAAGATGTGTGGCCCTGTTGATTTATCCATCCCCGTCTAAGCAGAGAAAATAAATTTCACCAAAATAAAAATTCCCAGAATGACACAGAATTTCAAAGACTTTGTATGAGAAGACAGCATGAAGTAAAACAGCTATGTTAAAACCCCCACATCTAATTTAAAAACTGAGTTTCATAATGCATAAACCTCTCATCATCACATGTACATATGTGTGCAAAACTGTGAGGGAACAGATCCAGGAGACACTGATAGTTCCAGGGATGTTTTTCTAAAGGCTGACATTTTGCAGTGTATTTTAGCTGTGGTTATGGAGCTGCACGGAGAGACAACTGCAAAATTATCTCCTGATGAAAGAATGAAAGACCAGACAAATAACCAGTATCTATTTTTGATGAATGTGGCTGTCAAAGTGGCTTGGATGAGGGTCCTTCTAACCCACTGTGCTGCCTCTGCCAGCAGCTGACAGGAAATGCTGGGGATGAAAGAGTAAAGATCACGCAGGAAGCAATTGTAAAATAATTCACCCTTCACACTATCTTTCAGTCTTTCTTTTTTTGGAAATCCTTGCTACTCATGTTTAATATCACTAAATGATTTCAGCAAGTAAACCTCAGGCTTCTGGTATGACATGGTGCTAACAGGAGACTCTTTCAACTTTTGTGATGATACAAGAAAAGTCTGTCATAAGCTGCCATCAAAGAGTTGCTTGTTAACACCCAGGCTGGTGCTTGCCCATAAAATTGTTCAAACAATTCTGAAATAAAGCATTTGCAAGCATCATGTGCTACTTGCAGATGCAGGTCTCTGACAATACCTCACACTACCACATAAATTGTAATAAATAATTAGATCAGCACAGGTAATTTTCTGTGAAAAGAGGTTAAGAAAACGGTAGCAAAGCAGGGCAGAAGCTGGAGGTAGCATTACTCTTCATATAACATGCAAAATATCCCAGTTCACCTGGAGAAGAAAATCTCATTTGCATTTGCTTCCTGCTCTCTTGTAAAAAGAAAAGACATTATCTCTGTGATTTACAGAAGTATGGTTTACAGAAATGAAAATATGGTGCTGATTTGTCCAACCTGAGCATGGGAATTTTTGCAGTGAAATGCAGATTTTGTGAAACCTCTGAGGTGCCCAGTCACTCAGCTCAGCCAGGCTATGAGCAACTTTGATTTTTACTACCTGAGTAAATGGACAACAGAGGGGAATTCTATAATGCAGGTAGCAGAAACTGATGTGAAATGGTGTTGCTAGGGATGTATGGAGGCTTTTGACACCTAATCAGCTCCTTAATCACAGACCTGAGCTTCTTCCTTGGAAATCCAAGGGGACCAAACTCAGCAAGAGCAGCAGCCTTCCCGGATGGGATTAGCTCTTAGGTGTGGTATGCTGAAATCTCACCTTGCTCAGCAGAAAAAGAAGGTGTTGCCTTAGAGACCTGTGTGTTAGTCAGTGCAAGGTAAAGGGAATCTGTTACTCGAGAGCTGGAATATGAAGTTTATATTCCATGAAAACTGTCTCATGAAACTGTGCATTAAATAGGTTCTTAGAAGTGTGCTGCCCAATAAATAAACCCAGTAATTCTACCCATACAATAAGGAAACGAGTCAGTAAAGGTGTGGAAAAATGAAGGAATGACAGGGAAGCTTCATCAGGGTTACGCTGAGGGTGTTCCCAATTTGGGCAGGGCAGGGAGCTGTCGTTTTTTCAAGCTTGCAGGCAGAAATCATTGGCTAGAGAGACAGCAAAAGTTATGCTTGATGTAAAGGAAACTTAATATCCCATAAACAGACCCACTCAAAAATAATAAAATGAAATTTTGAAAGGTTTTATGGCACTCCAGGTTCAGCCCCAGCAGCTGGATTTACATAACTGCAGGGAAGAAGCTGCAGAGGTGGAAGCTAAACAAGTTCTGTTAGAGATGGAAGTGCAGAGCCAAAGGGGTCCCAGGAGAATGATAGAAAATCCAGAGGTGCTGAATGTTTCAGAATAATCCTTGGAGATTTTGAGTTTCTCTCAGTCCCTTCCATGCAGAAAGAAAAGAGTTAATAAATATTGTCAGCGCCTGGGGAATTGTTCACAAGGGATCTTTTGGAAGAGTAATCTTCATATTTAGATGTGTTTTCTCATTATGGCTAATAGGATGATGAACTGAGAAACGATCTCAGCCACTTATGATTCTAAAAGCCCCTAGCCTGAATAATCCATGCTGATTTAGAGATAATAGCGTCAAAGGCAGAACTCATTTAGCACAATGTCCATTTACTTACTCCAAAGATTTTACTATCCTGCACCTATTTTATAGACACTTAGAGAAGTTGATAATGATGTGAAAAGAAGAATGTAATCAAAACAAAAATGTCAGTGTGCAGTGAGAACTACTCTGTCCCAGCCTGTTCTAGAGACCTACCAAAACTGCTCCTGATGAGGAGCAGTACAAATGCCAAGAGAGAGAAAAAACAGAGAGCATTCCCACTGTGGTGGGTCACAGTCTCCTCTGGGCACCACCTGCTCTGATGTGAGATTCTCCAGGCTCTGCAGGGGGATCTCTGCTCCCCATGGGCTGCAGGGGCACAGCTGCAAGGGAATCTCTGCTCTGGTGGATGGAGCAGCTTGTCCTCCTCCTTCTTCACTGATCTCAGTGCCTGCAGAGCTGTTTCTCTGACAAATTCTCTTTCCTTTCTTCAGCTGCTGTTATACAACAGCTTTTCCCCCTGCTTAAATGTGTTTTCTCAGAGCTGCTACCAACCATCCCTCAGCCTCATCCCTCCTCTGTGGGACATGGGGAGCTTCTGGCAGCTTCTCCCAGAAGTGACCCTTGCAGCACCCCCTGCTACAAGAACCTTGCCATGCAAACCAAGTGCTGCACTCATTAAAAAGAACAAACTGAAGGAGAGGATGGGTTTGTGTGCTGGACTCTGCAGCAGCATTTTGAGGGTGGCAGTCACACTCTCAGACCAACAAGGGCATTTGCTGCTTCCCTGCTGAGCCTCCCTTTGGTAAGGAAGTCTTGATTCCATTGCTACACCAGCTTAGACTTTGGGAGGCAAAGTCCTCTTTGATCAGCGCTCAGTGCAGATTCCAGAGCTGCCTCTCTGCAGCAGGCTCTGCATTCTCCTACAGCACACATTAGCCCACTAGCACAGGCAGCTGTCCCTAATTGCTCCGGATCACAGCCAACACTTTCCCCATTTTGGTTCCAAGTCCTCATGACTGTAACATCTTATTTTCAGCAAGAGTGTTTTCCCACACATGGGACAGCAAATGTTCAGGCTGACCTGAGGAGCTCTTTTTTTCCTACATTTTTTTGGGTTCTCTCTTCTTCAAAAGGTGATGATGAGCTCTTTCAAATGCCAATTAGATCATCATAATTAATATTTTACTGTTTTTTTCACATCACAGAGATTGTGCTGCACATGTCTCTGGTTTCAGGCAGTTTTTGTACTTCCTGAGGCGATCCCTGCAGGGGTTTCTGAGAGATTGTGTCATCCTGGGTGATCTGGGCTCAGGCATTTGGACAGTGGAGTCAACATTTCCAGCATTGCAACAAACAAAAGACAAGTGTGGGACAAGTGTTTGGCTCAAGACAGGAGGATATTAAGAAAGGAGACTGTAATTTATGTCTCTGCATTTTTTAGGACAGAACTGCTGGTACAGCTGAACCAGGACAATGCTGGTTGTCTCTCAAATAGGGCATTCCTCATCCCCTCTCTCCTACACTCCCAAATGCACAACTCCCAGTGGAAATATTAATTTTTTGACATCACACTTGAAAAATGCTGTTTTCCCTTCCAACTGGTGCTTTTAGTGAGGAGTTTTGATGTATTTCTTTCCTCTAACCAACTCTTCTGTTGTCCAAACACAGCCTTACCCCTGCAGATCAGAGGAGGAGCAGGCTGGTGGTGTGGCGTGTGTAAGGGCAGCTGTCCAGCTCCCCCTCACCTCATACCCTGAAGGTTCTGCATTCTTCCATTTCAGCTTTCCCCCTGCTGTTTCCTCTTGTGCTGAGACCTTCTGCAGTGGGATTCCTGTTTGATTGTGTAATAAACCCATGAATTATTAACAGTGTATAAAATATTGACAAACTGTTCTCTGAGATAGAACAGCTTTAAAGTATTGATTAGGAATCCAGAGAATTATAATTAGTTTCTGGATAAGAGATAATTAAGTTATTATTGTTTCTCTTTTCTCTAATATGGTGATGGATAGAAGGCATTTATACCAAACTGTATGTAATCTTATTAAAATTAAGACAATAGGTTTATGAGCACTCAAGATAATGGGAAAATAAAGCATGATGGGGAAGCGTTTAGAGTTCCAAACAGTTCAATTGGCAACATCCTCTTGTTGTGGAAAGAAATAATTTCAGATTTGCTCTGAGGAAACTCCTGGGCACAGAGATGTGATTGACTTCAGGAGAGTCAGAATCTCATTTCCATTTGTTTTTAGCAGAAATCAAACCAGCACCGCAGTGCTTTGTGTGCTTGTGAGCATTTTGAACGCAGGAGCTGATTCTGGTCAAATTTGGCTGGAGGGGACACTCTTAGATATATTTTGTTTCTTCAGTTTTTATATCAGCTTGCTGGCAAAGCCTTTGAAGTGTTAGTTTAGGTCTCATCAGGCATCAGAAAACTCATGCCAGAGTTCAATTTCCAGACAACAGGGCACTGGTAACGAGTTTTTATGGATTCTGCTGCTCCAAAGTGATTTGTGCATCCTTTAAGTGAGATACTTTTGCAATGAGCCTATGGCTTATGGAAACCTGATTTTATTCCAGGGATTACAGTACAGGCAAAGTGTTCTCAAGCAGAATTGGGCAGCAGGGACCCATCCTGCCTGCTTCCAGTGCTGTGCTGTGCAGCCCTTGGCTCTATTCCCTCCACAGCAAACAGGGAGAAGGGTTTTCTTCCGAGGTATAATTCATCATAGCGGGTTTGGGAAGAGAAAAATCATTGTAGGCATTTGAAGTTAGGCAGGGTGAATCCCATGCTCAGAGTGTGGTGTTTCAGTGGAGCTAATGTAAATGTCAGGAATGAGAAGCTGTGGGCTCTGCCAGAGCAGTGTGGCCTTCAGTGGAACCCTGCCTGCTCCTGCTTCCTCTGCCTCTTCCTCTGCTGCTTGCAAGGAAAGGAAATGCTCCAGTGATATGCAGTATGCCAAATCCAAGAACTGGTTGAGGGCAAAATTAACAGTTCCTGGGACACATTCTCTTTGAATACTGAGGATCTCCTGGTGCTCTTTAAATACACATTATCTATTCTGGGAAGTCCCCTCTCAGGCTGGTGTGTGGTTGGCCACAGAGAGAAAATAAGGTAGAAAGAGAATTTAGGAAGATGATCCTCCATCCCTGTGCACAAGGGCAGGATCAGCAATGCCAGAAACCTTCCTCATTAGACCATTTGCTCCTGACCCTCTCAGAGGTGAAGGTTCCCCACCTCTCCTCATATCATGAATTTCATGGATTATCCCTATGATTACATTTCCTAATGTATAACTTTTTACAACCAGGAGCATCAAGCAAAGAGAAATTTCAGACAAGTTAAATTCACAGAGTGAATTAGTGCTACAATTTCTCTTCTGAGAAAGCACAAAACTGTTTAACATACCAGGATACCTGCAGCATCACTTTGGACAAACACTTGCATAACCTGGAACTTTTGTATGTTTTCACTTGCTTTTCATCATTTTGAGGTTATGAACCTCTTGGAATTTCTATTTTCTTGCACAGAATCATTGGATGATTCTCACCACCAAAGATGGCCTAAAGGCAGAGTTGAAGTGACTACCTTCAAGACACACATTTTTCTCCAGAAAAAGGAAGGAATCTCAGGCAGCAAGAGGCAGAGAGCACTGTCCTGACCCTGGCATGGTGCTGGGTGCAGAGATTGGAGCTTGCTTTTGCTGAATGGCCACTTTCCAATGCCTCCTACCTCAGAAACTCGTCCAGCTCTGTCCAGCAGCTGCCTGACCTGCTCCCCTGCTGGGCTGGTTCCCAGAACCACACTCAAATAGCTGCTTTTAACAGCTTCTCATCTTCCAGCTTTCCCGTGGCATCTGGTGGAGCCCAATTGCCTTGCTGGACTTCTGCAATCAGAAGGAGCTGCCCTGCCAAAGCCATGTGGATGACAAAGCCACATCCAACCATGCTGTCCAATTTGATCCAAAGAAATACTACATTAAAGAAGCTGGGAACAGAAGAGGTAAGAGGGAATTTATTTGCAGATCTCAAGAATTGTGTTGAACAACTCAGAACACACGTGAAATCTGTGAGGGAATGTGCTGTTAGAATTTCCACCAAGTTTGTTACACCCAACTCTTAAATCCCACCTTCTAGGCCAGATCCACTCTAAATCTCTGGTATCTACGTGCTAATGGCATACAAGCCTTGGATCTGGGTGTTGCTAATGCAGGAGGAGTCTGGGGGGAGCGGCTGAGTGATGAACATCTCCTGAATTGTGAAATGAAGTTCAAAGTGCAGCTGTTGGTGGGGAAAGCGGACGTGACAGCGCTCCCTTAGACTTTAATGGGCTGCTCGTGTGGCTGCTTTCATGATTTAACATTTGTTTGATAGTCCCTCTCTGTTTCACTTTTGGATGGAGATGTGAGCATCCTCACAGAGGGCACTGGTCCTGAGCAATCACCGTCTGCCTACGGAACAGATGAAAACACCGTCCCACCCCTGCCAACAAAATAGGGCACCTAATTGAAAGCCACGCCACGAGTGCTTCTCCATCCCCCTTCCTCCCCAGCATTACATCTTCATTGTATCTTTTGTCTGCCCTACATCAGATGCACCTTTCTGGCTTGCTCTGAATGAAAACAATCCCTGCCTCCCTGCAGCGAGGATGACAGCCTCTTCCACGAGCGCTAAATGAGAGCCGCGCTCGCTCTGTGTACTTTGGGAGGCAGGGATATTTCGAGGGACTAAATTAATCCCTCACATTTTCAAAGTGCGTGCACGGATCTGAACTTCAGCTCCCAGAGTGGTTAAAGCAAAGGAGAGGAGATGGGGTCCCCCTGGGTTTAATTCCCACAGAGTCCTGGTATGACGAGCGCAGCTCGGCTCCGATGTGCTCAGTACCACAGGCAGGGGTGGCAGATGTCTGTCCTGTGGGATTTATCCTCCCACTTGCACTTTGGGGAAGGTTTTCTCCCAATCCTCCAGCTGAAACATCCGAGCTGTTGGGAAAAGGGCTACAGGGGAAAAGGAAGAATTGTGCAATATGACAGTTTGGGAGCACACACTGGCTGTCTCTCCTCCGAAATGTGTCGTGTAGGCAAAGCGTGCAGCTGTGCAGGGTTGGGATCAAGCTCTCAGTGCTCCTGCCTTTGAGCCAGCAGCTTTTATGGGCTCAAAGGACAGAAGAGGCAGGGGCTGCCTTGGCTCTGGGAGAGCAGCAGCCAAGAGATAGAGACATGACTGCAAAAAGCAGCTGTGCCCCAGCTTTGCCAGGCAGTAGGTGCCTGTGTGGAGGCCAGGAGCGAGCTGGAAAGCCACTGGTTCAGCAGGGCAGGGCTTGCCAGGATGCCTCTTATGCAGGCTCTGATGGCAGATGTGCCAGCCCTGCAGCCCTCACCCATGGTTTGGTGCCATCAGGGGTACATGGTGACCCAGCTCAAACACCATCCTCAGGGAGAATCCGGGTTTAGAGTTTCTTCCCGGCTTTGCTTTCTCTGGCAGCTTTTTCTTACATGGTATTCCCTGCCCCTTCTTTCACAGCAAAGAAACAGCAAAGTTCTGGCCATATAATTAGACTAAGAAATTCTAGCTCCCCACTCCCAAATGGTATGTATCTACTGAAATCTACTGAAAATCAATGTCCCTTATCAGCTGCAAAATTGTTGTTGCAGGAGGGAAGTCATGAACAGCTGCTGGTTTTGATGAGTCCCTCGTACCTGGCTGTTCACCTGCTGGGCTCAGCTTCTCACCGAGGGGGAATGGAGGTGAGAGCACCAAGTGCTGGTTCAGAGGTTACCTTGGAAAAGAGAGGGAGAACCTTCCTCTCCAAAGACAAAGAGGGAGTTTTTGATCCAACAAAGACTTCTCCCCGGGCTGTCACAACAAGCAGCTTCTAATCGAGGTTGCCCTCGCAGAGTGCAAAGTCTCCTGACAGCAAAAAGGCAGAGATGTGCTGCTTCAGGACAGCTGTTATTTGAAGGCAGCAAGTAACTGCGTGTCTTGCTGTGTTTTTCCCAGTTTGGATCCAAGCAGGGCTGCTTCTGTGTCTGTAGGCAGAGGACACCCTTGAACAGAAACCCTTGCATCCCACAGTGCTGCACGATGTGCCTCAGATCATTAGGAAGCCCCCCCAGCTCTCACTCTAATTGCAGTTGTCTCTCTGGGTGTAAGTGATGTGAGTCACTGGTATTTTCCTAAGGCTACAATGTGCAAGGGGTACATGTACTCGCTTTAATTTCAGAATTGAAATTCCAGTGTGTCACTCATCCCTTGGACCAGAAAAAAAATTGTCCCTGTTGTAGAAGGGGTAGACTTGGCTATATTGGTAGGAACAAGGTTTTGGCCACACTTTTTTAGTCACATTGTAGAAATGAATAGTTTCCTATCTTCCCTCCCTTTTCAAAGATACACAGATGCATTTGTCTTGATGCTGTAGAGCCAGAGCTCAGTTAATTACTGTGCCTAACAAATAATGCATTTTTGATTACTCACCTCATGGAGCTTTACCATGTCTAAATTCCTTGAAAAAACCTTCCTGTAGTCTTCCT
This sequence comes from Aegithalos caudatus, assembly GCA_013389925.1. Taxonomy (NCBI): domain Eukaryota; kingdom Metazoa; phylum Chordata; class Aves; order Passeriformes; family Aegithalidae; genus Aegithalos; species Aegithalos caudatus. The sequence continues at coordinate 396,726 of WEIU01008684.1, forward strand.
TAAAGCAGGATACAACAGCCACAGTTACCACCTGTGTTTTACCAAGAGTTCTTTTTCCTCTCTTCTTTTCAAATGTTTGACACAACTGGGCAGAGTCAACTTCCCATTTTCTCTGTGTGTGACATTGCTCAGTGGCAGCTGCTGAAAGAAAAGCCCCATCATAATCAGTGTGTTTTGCCTGTAGCACAAGGCATTTCAGCAACATTGAAAAGCTGAAAGGAAATCGGAGATAAGTTGGAAATCATGAGCTGAAATGTGCATTTCCATTTTAGAGATTAAATTAGAAAAATATATTATCGTGAATTTAAAACAGCATCATCAGCCAGCTTGACAGCTCATCTGGGCTCACGCTGGGTTGTTATTGAGGGAACTTGGGCTAACATCCAGCCTCAGGATCCTGATCTCTCTGGTGTTTAAAGGCTGGATGGAGCTTTGGGGTGGTGCTGCTCGGTGGGGAGCAGAGGAGGTTTCTGCTGGAGCCAGAAGCTGCTGACTGATGCACTTTGTGAACTCAGTGACCTGCCAGCAGTACCACAGGAAAGTGCTGCTGACCCATCAACAGCGAGGAGGAAAAGAGACATAATGGGGAGGAATTTGCACAGCTGGAAGAGCTGAGATCAAATAAAACAGTCCTGTAGAGAATGTAACAGGCAGGTAAATGAACAGGCATTTCCTGGCCACCAGGAGCATTGCAGTCCTGCTGTACAGGTGACCCAGCTGCAGTTGCATGGGTTTGGATGACATTCAGACAATCCCCAAGTGACAGCACACAGGAAGAAAGCTGGAGGGTATTTCCAATATCTCAGTGATATTGAGTATCTTCAGAATTAAACCAGGGATCAAACACAAGGCTCCCAGTGGAACACGTGCACCCCTCCAGAAGGTTGGGAACTCTCTCACCTCTCAAACCTCCTGGCTTTGTTCCTTTGGTGGTCCCAAAGCAGGGACTCTCAAAAGAGATCAGTAGAAAAGATTTGGGGAAGGTTGTGTCCCATCATGCTAGTGGTAAAAATTAGGAGTGAATCTGTTCCCTGTAGTCATTGTAAGCACTCCCTGCCCATATTCCTGCCCACCAGGAATTCCTCCTCTGACCATTTTCTCCATGTAGACATTGGAGTAGGTGAATAGACTGCTATGTGATACCAAGCTCAACCCCTTTTTTTTGGTGAAAGGAGAGGAAAAGATGAAGAAAAGCTCTGTTGTGAACCAGATTAGAGAGGTGTGTGCATTTCATCATCTCTAAAATGTGGGAAAGGTGCCAGCCTTGACTGATAGGATGTCTTCTCTGTGCAATGCTGTTTCACAGGACCTTTTGAAATACCCATGTGGATTTCATGTGGAGTCCTGAAAGTCCTCAGGAAAAGTTAAATTCTACATTAATTAAACAATCAAACTGCAAGCCGTGTAAAGAAGGAAGGTGACACTTTCAAAGGCAGTTGAAGCATCAGATTGAGAGGTTGGAAGCACACTTTATTTACTACAGCTCAACAAGTTGTTGCAGTGCACCAGTAGAAAGAGCTGAGCCAGCCACACTTTTTGGCTACTGTGTGTGTAAGGTAAAATATGTGAGTTTAAACCTCTCATTTCTCAGGGTCCTTTCCTCCAAGCAGAGAATTAACGCATGCAGAATATCAAAATAACTTCTACAAGTTGAGCCAGAACAAAGAAGTGTTACCCAGGGAAGAAGCTGCTTCACAACTTTTTTGGAATGAGATCTGCTCTTCAAGATGGTTTAATGAGGAGGGAAAGGCAGGAGATGTCAGCAGGCTGTGCATATGGAATAGGGTTAGTTGTCTTGAGAGAAATTAAAAATAGGTAGATTATTGTGCCAGTTTTTCCTGTCTTGTGTCATAAATGGTCTCAAAATCTAGCACCAGGAAGATGCACAAACTGGAGGAGCAAAGCAGCACAAAAGGTACAGCAGGGTCACTGGGTGAAAGCCACACTGAAGGTCTGAACCTCTGAGCACTGGCAGGGACCAGAGCCTGGGCAGAGAACAGGCAGGGTTCAGGTTTCATTTCTCTATTCAAACACAGCTGAAGGAAATCCTTCCTCCTTTAGGAGTAAGACTTTGGCTCTATGGTATAGGAGCATGAGAGGTGCTGTTCCTGTCCCTGCAGGACTGGTGGTGCCACCAGGGTGACAGGGGAGTTACATACTGCTGAAACAGGCACTGATGCTGTGAGGGGGCTGTGCAGGATGCACGGTCACACACCAGCTCCTTGACAATAAACTGAGCTTCAGCTCTCACAGAAAAGTCATGCAGAATGTGAGGTTCATGTGTGGTGTGAAAGAAGAGAGGCTTCTGCCTGAAGGGAAGGCTGCAGTGCTCTAAGGTCAGTGCCACAGCCAGAGAAGGGAATGCATTCCCACAGACTTACCTGTGAGAGCCCATTCTATTTTTATTTCCCTGTTCCCACCCAAGCCAATGTCATTCCTAGGATGATAGTTTCAAAGGAAGTTGTGATGCCGTGTTAGCACCAGCAGCTGAATTTTGGCTTTTCACAACCAGTAGGAAAAGTCACTGAAGGTGTTTGTCATCAAGAAAACACCTGAAAAATCCACAGAATTTTCAATCAGTAGTAAGACCCACTGAAAGAATCCTGTAGGAGAAGATTCTGGCCTTGCCAGGCTTTTGGCTGGATGCCTTTGTTGTCTGGCTCCATCACCAAACGAGAGGACAGGCTGCTGGGGATTGGGACTTTACAGCTGGAAAATATCCCCAGTTCCTGCCCATGTGTACCTCCCTGCCCAGGACACGTGCTTTTGGGCACAGTTAGAATCAAGAATACAGGGGAAGTGGAGCTCAGATGAACTTTTCTCCTGTATCAGAATAAACACACAGTTTGCATTAATTTCTGCTGATCTCTGCATGTCTCCATTATATGGCTGTATGCATCTATAATTATTTCTATATAAATGAATGAAGGGACATTTCTCTCAGAATTGCACATTGCCATCAAGATGAGCTTGGCTGGAACCACCCACACAGCCCAGAAATGAAATGTTTTCTCCTGTCAGCTGTCTCCTGAGTAAAGCCAGCACTACATCTTTGGACATGCTGATCCAAGTTGGGGGTCTGGCATTCAACAGAGAGAAGAATAAAGCAGGGGGCTGGTGTACAGGCTTAATTTCACCAATTCTGGTGCTCTAGAACAGGGAGTTTGGTCCCTGCCATCCTCTCTGGTGGGCTGTGGAGTGAGGCAGCACGAGGAGGGGGATAAGGTCTGGCACCAGCTCATACTGTGCACACCAAGTGTCCAGCATGAGTCTTCTTGCAAAGAGCTCCCACAGGCCAATTACAGCACTCATCTGATGGATTTTTGCTTTGACCATTTCATATCTTTCCAGTAGTACTTTTAAGATGATAAACCCTCCTGGCTCTTTGACTTTCCTGATTCATCCTGGGCTGTATTCAAAATTATGATACAATCCCCAGAGCTTGAATGTGAGCCAGGCTCTCTCTTTCCCAAACTGGCAGGCTGCAAGGAAAGCAATGAACATATTTTTCACAGTTATGCATCTTGCATCTGACTCAGGTTGTTGTTATTATGCAGTAAGTGTTTCAGCCTGAGCATTAAAAAAAAGAAAAAATGTTCAGGTCCTAAGGGGGGAACAAAAATCCACTAATCCAAGATAGGCTTTATTTGCTTGTTGACTACGAGCTGATGTTGAGAATGGTGGGACTCCCAGAGCTTCAAACAAGATTAGAGAGTAGGAAATAGGACATTTATTTCAACTCAGATACTTATTTAAATCTTCATTCTAGATGCACAGCTACGTATTTGGGCATCTGGCAAAAACGCTTGGCAGTGCACAGGTTCTGAAAATGTTGTTAATCTTTAAAATCAATATTTCACTTAGGAAATTGCTCACCTACCTGCGTGTTTGTGAGAGCTAATTCCTCCAGATGTTATTTACTAAAGCCACTAATTATGCAGGAAAAGGCATTTCTTTATCACTCTTGGACATCTTATATATAACCATTAATGTATAAAATACATGATTACTATTTATTCATATCAGTTGGAAGATGTAAAGGATGTCTGTATATGATTTCCATAACTGGGGCCCAAGTGCTGCTTAGGAATTATGTGGACACACCAAACTCATGTGAATGGATGTTGGGCATCCACAAGCTGCACTTTGGTCCCTCTGACCATGAAAGGCCCATTGTCCCACCTGTAATTAATGCTCTCATACTGTTAAAATACAAAGGTGAATCTTGCTTTGCTTAAGAATCAGGCAGCTTGAAACAGAGACTGTGAAAGTCAAACAATGGGGTGGTTGTAATTTCCTGAAACTGCTGTATTTGATTTGCCTTTAACTCAGTTAAGTGTCTTGGCAAACCTGTAATTTGAAATCTGTACAGGCTGAGCATCACACCCTGCTAGGCCTATCAACAGATGGAGGAATTACTGGAGGCAAAATGTATATCTTTATGCTGCCTTTTTTTTTTTTTTCCCCATGATCATTATACTGATCATGCACTGAAATGATCAGTAACCCCAGAGAGTGACAGATTTGTTTGCAGCAGAGGGTGACCCTGGAAAGGCATGGGACTAACAGACACACAGGTGGTAGGGCTTTTCCCAACATGGGCTGACTTTTGTTGTGGGAAACCTGGAAGCTGATGGTAAACAAGAAAAATCAGGTTTGCATCCCAGGGAGTTGACAGTGTTTGTGTTTCCAGTGTGGAGCTGTGCAGGGGCTGTGCCCTGAGCTCTGCCCTGCTCCTGAGGGCAGGGAAGAGCAGCTGGATGGGCAGGACCAGGCATGGAAGCTGCAGGGACCCCGTGCCTGGTCCATGCCCTTTCTGCAGGAGATGAAACCTGTCACATCCTTGTGATGCTCCAGCTCTGAGCCCTCCAAGCCTGGACCACTGTGGTAGCCCTTCCCATTCACACTGCAGCACTTAGAGGAGATGCTGAACACACCAGGCTCAGTTAAATTTTTGCAAAGACACAGGGGAAAAAAATCCCTTAAATTCACTCAGCTCACCTCCAGTGTGCAAATACTGCCCAAATGGACTGGAGGGAAATTACATAAAGAAGCCCCTGCATTTCTCTTTACTGACCTTGCTAAAGTTTTCTTCATTAATGATGGAGCTAACTAAATTACTGTGGGAGTGAGCTTTCATTATTCCCCCCACACCCCCATTCAGTGCTGTTTTGTGCAGGTGCTCACACATTTCTGGAATACCCAGTGCTAGCACTAACTGGGGTTTGCTCCTGCACCCTCAGGGAAGCTGTCAGAACTGCAAACTCTCACATCCCACAGCAAAGTCCCCTGGCTTCCCTCTCACAAACTGCACTTCATCTGTCATCCCCAAAAGGACAATTTTATTTACTAGCAAAGCTCTTCAACAGAAGGCACATCCCAGAGAACTATTTGCTCCAGTTGCCCTCAGGGTGATACTATTTTATTAAAAACAAAACAAACCAACAAAACAAACCCCCAAACATTTCAAAATAATCTGTGGACTAAAAAAAAAAAAAATACAGGTGCAGGTGAACCTTACTATACAACCTAGATATGAAATGAAATTCAATCATGCAGAAATTGCCAACAGCTTATTATAGATGAATAGGGTGGGAAGTGCATTTTGTCTAATCCCAAGGCATTTTAAAATAACTATTCAGCATCCTCTCACCTGAAATGTATCATCTTATTGATTTTGAGCTGACTTTTGCAGATTGACTCTGGCTGCCTGTTTAGCTTTCATGCTTTCAAGTCCTCAACTGCCCAGAAAATGGTGCCACTGCCATTCTTGAAGATGTTTTTAGTGTAACAGGCTTAAGGTGAACTAGAACAATAGCTGGGAATGAGAAAAGCTGAATAATAACTCCAGCCAGCTGGGAATAATGAGCACACAGCCACAGCTGAGCTCCTCTGTGATGGGATGGAAAATCTGGGTGTTTTTTAAGGATTAACCAGCTATACAACCAGGAGAAAATATTTTCAATTGGAACAGGATTTTGTCAATTTTCACCCTGCAACATACTCAAATATGAAGGAAATGTCAGGTCACTTGTTACAATGATTTATCTCCCAGCTAAATTGTTCCTCCTCAGGCCTTCTGGTAATGTTTACGACCTCCTAAGATATCTTCCAGGTTGCCCCCAATGTTCTTTTGTCAAGAACTCTTTGCAATGGAGAACAAGCCCAGTCAGGGCATAAACACCAGGGCAGAAAATGTTAAAAAAGGATTTTAAAAAAAAAAAAAAAA
>WEIU01008684.1:403066-455620 GCA_013389925.1 Aegithalos caudatus
GGGCTGGTTCACTGAATCATGAACTTGGACTGGAAGGGTTCCTGAGCCTGAGCACTTAGCAAGTCCATTCGAGTGTGCACGGCTGGGAGATTTCCCTCTGCGAGTTTCTGGTTAATATAATCTTCAGTCCTGACAAATTTATGCAGAGTCAGAACATTTCAAACACAGCAAACTCAAATGCTATCCAAATACTTCCCTGCTGGACAAACACCATGGGCAGAGTTCAAATCTATTTTGGAGAAACAGAGAAGGCTGAGGGAGCATCAGACACCAGCGCTTGTGGGGGGCATCCCTGGAGGACCCAAAACTGGTGGGAAGCTCCTGAAACTGCTCAGCGTGTCCAAGTACATGGGGATGTGGTTGGAGAGCAGGATGAAGAAGCTCAGCCTCCTTCCAGCACTCCCCTTTGCTGGGGCACTCTCTGGGGTACCCAAGGGAAAGCAATCTCAGCAAAAAGTTCGAATTCTGTTTTCAGTCTGAAAGGTGCAAATTGTCCCCCAATGGTTGCTGCTCTGGAAATATCCAGAGTGGGATTTAGGTCAAATAAAGCTGGGCTAGAGCAACTCTTACAAAATTTAATGTGTGTGGGATCAGAACTGATATCCCAGCCTTGTTGGCCATAGAGCATTGGATATGCAGGGGGTTCAGGTGTGTCTCCAACCTGCTGCAAATTATTGGGCATAAAAACCCAATAAATTACAGTTCAGGTTTGTAAAACTGTGCTGACAGCTTTCCTGATTGTTTTGTGAGGTTTCTTTTCTTTATAATTGGGTAGAAAAACATACAAAGACCTTTACAACTTCCCCTCCATCCAGAAAAAAATCTGAATTTCCTTGGGGCAATACAATTGGCAGGTACGTGGGCTGGAAGTGGGACACTTCTCAGCATAGCTGATTGTGGAGATTCCAGAGCTCAAAGAAGGACTCCACATACAGCTACTGTGGTTTGGGGTATCTTTGGTTATTTGTTCTACTCTCCATCTAGAAGTCATTATAACAGTGGAAATTCACATTCCCCTATCCTGTCCTTGTGTTCCCGTGCTGTTGCACCCATCTGTTTCTGAGGCCTCTGCTCATGGCATCATAGGGAGGTTGAGGCTGGGTATCAGCAAAAGGTTTTACACCCAGGGGATGGCTGAGCAGTGGAACAGGCTCCCCAGGGCAGTGGTCACAGCACCAAACCTGACAGAGCTCCAGGAACATTTGGTCTCAGGCACAGAGGGGGTTGTTGGGATGTCCTGCACAGGGCCAAGAGGTGGACTTTGACCCTTATGGGTCCCTTCCAGCTCAGGATATTCTGTGAATCTGTCACTCACCCATGGTGTGGATGGAGCCCCTTGCTCTGAGCACAGACCTGAGCCAGCCCTCAGCCACCTCCTGCTCAGTGGTTTGGTGGGTGGAGGGAAGAAGATGGGTCCAGTGTGTTAGGACAGCTCAGGGTTTGGGGTGGCCATGTAGCTAAAAAGGTTTTGGCTGACCTGGCCACCCCTTCCCATCTGTAAGCTCCCAGTGAATACCTTCACAATAGTGGAGGAGGCAAAAATGATTTTAGCACCTGTCACAAGACAAAGCAGGTGACTCTGAGAGCTGGAGCAGCGAAATCTCAAGTGCAGATTCCCCAGTTGTAGCTCGGCTGATACTCCCTTTCATCCCTGCCAGAGAGAATCCAGAGCTGCCCAACAGCTCCTGCAGCTCAGCAAAATGACAGAACAGCACGCCAGTAATTCTGACATAACAAGAATGACACATTAATCTCACAGCTGGGCATCACTAGCAACGGCCAAAACTCTGAAATCAAAGGGGAGTCGCACCGTTTCTAGGCCTCACCATTCAAGGGAACCCATCCCTCAAAGGGGAGCAGTGGTTTTTGAGCACAATGTGGTTCCCTGGATTGCAGAGATTAAAAATGGAGCATTTCCTTAGTCTAAATTGTAGCTTTGGTTTTTGAAAATTAATCACAGCAGGTTAGAGGGCGCAACACGTTTTTAGAAAGACACAAAAGCGTGGTAATCTTTGTTAAAAAATAGAAAAGGAAATAATGTGTTGTAACAGCAAGACTTCCAGAATTACATCTAATGTGGAACAACAGGGGCTCTACTAAGCAGACATAACTTCACCTTAAGCATTCTGCTAATTCCCAGGTACCATCAGGAGACAGCTTCCCTGTCAATCACTTCTGGGTGCATGACAGCTTATGGCTTAACTGCTCCTATCTTGTATCATTTAACCAGACATTATCTGTTTTGACATTCATGACTGAGATACTTGGCTTGCAATTGGGAATGAGTACAACAGAGCAGAACAGAGTGATTTCCTTCCCCAAGGATGGTTGTTAGGGTGATGTGGCACCACAGAAACCCTCCCAGCAATGCTGCAGAGCAGGGCAGGGGAAGGCTCACGTGTGGCTAAAAACAGGGAGTTGTCCTGGGGGTGCACAAGCAAGGGGATACTGTCCAGGTGCCAGTGGCCTCATCCATACTCGTGTTGGGCTCTGCTTCAGCAGGACCTGGGGGCTGGCACAGTCCTGGCTCAAAACCAGGGTACACACAGGTGTGGTGAGGTCAGAGAGGTGCCCTGCTGCAGGGCAAAACATCAGCACAACACGGGCCTGAGCTGCATCCTCTGCTTGAGCTGTGTGCTATTTGGGTTTGTTTTAGACATTTTAGGAGGATTCTGGACCACGGAATTATGTTATCTCCTGCCTGGGTTGTTGTTTGACTTCCATTTACTCAAAGGAGGGCAATCTGCAGACATGATGGAAACTGGGGTGGTGGATTCTGCTCCTTCTGTCTGAAGGGGAAAAGTGTCCAGTGCTCAAACAAAGGGAGCCAGTGCTGCCCCATTTCACACCCACCAGACCTCTGGATTTTTCCCTAATTCAGATAAGTCCACACAAAAACCCCTGATGCTGATTATCACTTAGATCAGAACCAAGATGGAGAAAGAAAGGATTTTGCGCTGCGTGTCAGAACATTATTATTCTTCCTGAATATGTGTGACAGAAGAAAACTGATAAAGCTATTGACAGCACAAACCAGAAAGAAATATGAGATGAGAGGAGATTGAGCTCCTTGATCTGTTTGATGTAACCATTACTGTCAGATGAGTATCCTAATTAATGCAGGTATCTCATTCTAACTGCATGGATCAGGCCACTTTGTCTTTTCAGTAATCTATAGAGCTGTACCTGGCATTAATCTTATTAATGGAACTATTATACTGCTTACAAATTAATTTCCATCTTGAGATTATCTACTGGATGTGCTCATGAGCAGAGGGATGTCTTTCCTCTGAACTGTAAGAATGGGAATCCCCCCAAAGTTCTCTGGATTTAAAGATTTCAAAATTGACTCCTGGTGTTGAGACTTCAAGGTAGATTTTAAGTGTCAAGATGCAGGAAATATAATCTTTCATTTCTGCTCTTTAAAACAGTGCTGCTGTTTGTATCACATGGGAGAAGTCTTGTAGATTACAGTGTGATGATTTCAGATTAAATTTTAATAATGCTGCCTGGTGGAAAGGATTTATCGACAGCTACCTCTGAAAAGAGGAAAACAGCCTGTGGGGACCATTCATTGAAGCCAAAAAAGAGTTTTTGTTTTTAGTTCAAGAAAAGGGAATCCAAATGGGAGTGGAATTTAGGCTTCCCACCTCCATTTAGTCACCTCCCTCAGTGCAGTCCACATTTGTCAAAACAGTTTCCTTTAATGAGGTTTTCCCCTTCTCAAAAGAAGAGTCTGGAAGTGCAACTGGCTCTCAAGGGGCCAGGAAGCAGGGGAAGGAGCTCTGGTGTTGAATGTCACAGCTGAGAGGAAAAGGACACATGAAAATGAAATTAGGAGTATGAAGGAAAACCCAGGAAATGACTGATGTCTCCTGAGCACATTTGAATGCATGCACCCAGGTATTATCTTTTCAAAAAAACAAGCAAAAAAATAGTAAATTGAGCTCTACTGTGCATTTCTGAATTGAAAAATGAAAAAACCCTTCAGCTGTCAAGTGAATTCCTGCATTTTTTCAAGTTGTGTTTAGATAGGCCATGTGTCTTTTCAGGTTTTATTAAAATTTTTCATGTAAACTTTATATGGAAGGCATTATTTTTCTGGAGGGGATTACACCTCAGATGCTGTTTTTCCATGTAGGTTCCTGTATGTCTTGCACACTTGGTGGCACCCTGTTCCTGTGGGTTCTCACCTCCCTCTGCCTGGAATTAAAGACTGCCCTGGGCTCTCCTCCATGTAACTTGGGAGGTTCAGTTTAGGAGAACCCTCTCTTCAGAGATTCTGTGCTCACAAGGCTGCAAGAAGAGAGACAGAGCAGGAATTAGGTGTAAACTCACTCAGAGGCAAACTTACAGCTCAGCCTTGCTGACAGAAGTGTGCTGGGCTGCACAAGGGCACAGTGCTGGCACAAGCTGAATATTCACCCCAAAACAGAAAAATAATCCATCCTTCCTGCTCTGGAGATGATCTGCCCAGTGAATGGGAGGCCCATCTCAGCCAAGGTAAGGAAAAGTCATTTAACCCAACAGCTGAGAGACAATCCCCTCTCCAAAAGGGCCCTTTCCAGTGTGCTAGACCTTAATATAGGCAGCTGTGTTTTTTTTCTGCCTCATGTTGATATAGCATGAAAGTTAATAATTTAGATTTCTATAAGAAACACAGGGAAAAATGGAAGTGACAATATTATAATAGTGCTATGTTTTAACTACTCTTACCAGCTATGTTTGAAGCTTAAAGCTGTCAGGATCTCTAATAAAATGAAATTGAGGTGACAAAAAGAAACGATTCCTTGTTTAAAGCCTTAATTCCTGTACACCTGCTTGGCTGCAGCTGCTCTGTGCCAAAATGAGAGGAGACAGGGAATGCCCCATCCCAGATGTGCTGAGACCCCCATGCTTGGGGCAGCTGGTGCCTCTGTGTGACCAAAGGATGCTGAGCCTGGCTGCAGAAAACCCCATGAACAAAGCCATGTGTCTCCAAGCCAATAAAGCAGAGGTGGACACAGCCTGAGGAAGTGCAGGCACTTAATTTCAGCCTGAAAGTCACCGTGCAGTTAAGACATGTATTGATCTGCGTGCTGTGTGAGCACTTTATGAGTGATTTCTTATGTAAGTGTCAGGTGAGAGGCATGAATGGAGACCTAATTAAATTGTATACAAAGTACAGGCAGTAAATCTCCCTGGCAATGCCAGCCTGCCTTGGAGCAGCCCAGGAGAGCAGGCAAGATGGCATAAATGAAAGATAAAGAAATACTAACAGCCTGCAACAGCTTGGCTCATGAGACACTAACGTGGCACAGCTGGGGATATCAAAGGAGAAAATGTGCCATTCTTGGGACATGCTCCACAGTCCTAAAGCACAAAACAATGGGAATTTTGCTCTTAAATAAAAGATTGCTCTTAAATAACAGCCTTGTGTTTCTCCCCTGTGTCAGAGCCATTATTCCATCACTGTTTTAAATTAATGCAATCTCTATCTGTGATCCATCCCAATAGGCTTTTATACCCACTGTAACATTGCAGAGACAAGGAGAGTGCAGAAATAACAGGGAAGTAAAAATTATAAAAGATTTTTTTTTTTTTTTTTTGTATTAGAGAATCATCAATATTAGGACAATGAGATATTGGCTTTTTTATGCTACTGTCCTTTGAGGATAAGTGGGCACTGCTGACGATGAGCTGGGTGAGATACAGGATCTTCACATTCAGCTTTTGGATAGGCTGAACATATCACAGCTACAATGAATTAACAGCTTTATGACAACATTTTCAAAAGCAAAGTGATTTTGGATGTGTCCATCAGGATGGATGAAAGCAGATGAAAGTTTTTTCTGCCTTCAGTCCTGGCTAGTTGAAAATTCTGGTGTCGAAGTAAGACACAGCTGCTTTCTGCTTTTGGGAAATACCACAGCCAAGGCAATAAATACTAGTGGAAATAAATACTACAATATATTGGCTTGGGCATAGCATGGCACTAACTTATCTCTACAGCTTTTTGGACTGGAACTGGCTTGTGTTTCTGCACAAAGGAGCTAAGGTCCAGGTCAAGGTATTAAACACTGACTCCCCCAAATGACTACCCAGAGCTGAATTGCAGCTGGCTTGGTTTGGGGATTTGGGGTTGTTGTTTTCTTTAGCTTCTCCTGAAGATGGGACTCGAGAGTTTTTCCAAAAGGTACCACTTCTTTCCTATAAAAAACCAGTCCAGAATCTGCACTGATCCCCTTTAAACTCCTGTGGCACTCCTTGGACAAGGAGACAGCTATTCCCAACCTTTTATCTTGGCCATGTGGGCTGGGACCTATTTAAATTTTACTCATCTCTTCTCTTCATTAAGTCTGCATTGGGGTGAGATGCTTCTCTTTTACCTCTGGGTTTCCTTACATTGTGCCCGTGCCCCTCCTGGATAATGTGATGGAGCAGGGCACGCCGAGGAAATCTGCTCGTTTGTGAAGCCAGTCATTAATAAGAATCAAGATGGCTTTACCACAGGGGTGCCAGCATCACTTGGCTGACAATGTCCCTTATGATCCTGGAGAGATTTTAATGGATTGAACAGGTTGATGTTGTCATTTCCAATTTGCTGAACCATCTGACAGCGTTCCCAACAATTAGCACGTACAAAACATGGAAATGTGTTATCTTTTGCATTAAAAAAAGAAGACGGGAAGCTGCCTGGTCTCTGGAGTTGTATAACAACTTGTTATTCTAAAGTGCTTGCTTTGACTTTAAATAGATTTCAGTACAGCAGAGTCACCCTAACCTTGGGATAAATTTAGCTGTTGCCTGAGTCAGTAGCGGGGTTTGGGATCATTAAAAGCCGATCAGGAATTAGCACGTGCTTCCTGCGGTGGGAACTGCTGGAGCTGCTGGTTCTGCTCCTGCAGAATATCCCAGAGATGGGCAGTGCTGGCCACACGAGGGGACAGGAACCACTGCTGAGCCTCCCACACGCAGTGCAAGTCATTTTACCTCCTCCACCTCTGCAATCCCCAGCACTGCACAGCAAAGCACGGCGGGGAGCAAAGTGACTCAGCCAAGGTCACACAGAGGGATGGAGCCAAGCTCCAGGCACCTTGTGTCCTGGCTCCTGCAGGGGGAAAGAGAGAAGGGGCAAGCCAGGACAAATGAATGCCTATGAATCAGGAGGTGCTTCCAGGGAGGTCATCCACTCTTGGTTGTTGAGATGAAAAGGTTGCTTTTGTTTCTGGAGTGGACATGAGACCATGAAATGCAGCTGTCAGCTAAGGAGAGCCTGAAGGGAGCACCTCACATCAAAACTCTAAAGGCAGCAGATATATTTTTTAGTGTGATGGCAGTTGCAGTCATTTTAGACCCTCCATATCTTGTGTTAAGAGGAAATACATCTTCTGGCTCCTGACATGGGGCTGTTGCTTGCACTGCCTGTGACATGAAGTCACCTTCTCAAAGAGTGGGGCAGACTGAGGAAGTTTTTAGCTCTTCAACAGGATAAGGGTTTTACATTGAATTCTGAGTGCAAAGCAGTAGGAGGTTGTACTCAGGGGAGGCAGGGTTCATCCCCAGGTTTTTCCTTCCCCACCCTCAGTGAGAACCTTGCACATCTGTGTGTTGGGATGTGCCTGTGCTTTTGGGCACATCCTTTCTTTTTATCCTGCTGATGGGGAGAAGGGATTTGAGGAGCAACAGGAGGCTCATTCAGAGTGCTTTTGTAGGAACCACAGAGGAAATCTGGCTTTAAATAAAGCAGCCAGGCTGGGCTCCATGATGTGTTCCCACGCAGGGTGAGGGCAGGAGTTAGACCTTCCCCTGGCAACCCCTGTCTGCAGGGAAGTGACCCTTATTTGTCACTGTGTGCCAACAGATGATGAATAATGGCTCAGGTGTAGCTACCTGAGGTAAGGCAGGTCCTATGACCCAGGGGGTCAAAGCCTTGGCAGGCTGCATCCATCTTGGCACTGAGAGCAGCACTGAGAAACCAACACCAGCACCTCATCTCTTGGCTGTGCAGCCAAGGTAGGGGGAAAAAAACGGGAGAGGGGAGCCCCAAAACTGCTACCTGACCTTCATGTGTGCATTCAGCAATGCTCTGCTGGCTGCAGCTTTCCATGCTTCACATTTCTGTGCTTTTTACCTCTAGTGACTCTTCCAGGACTTTGGTGCACACACTCATGTCTTGCAGGAAAAGGAACTGCCAAGCATTTGAGCATTTGAGCATCAGCCTCATAACCATGTAGGAAATGAAGGTCTCCTCCTCAACCAACCAAGCCAGGAGAGTAGGAAGATTTTTGTTTCTTTGCAGGTTTTTCATGCTGCTTTTCCTAGAGACAGTTTTGAGAAAGACTGTCAGAATATCTTCAACAAAATAAAGAAACACACGGGGAACTGCAAAAGCTCAGAATTGAATATAAATATGAACTGACAAGCTGCTTCATTTGGTATCATTAAACTTCACAGTTAGACTTTTTTTGAAGACCAAATTATCATGTAAAAATATGCCTGTAGTGTTAAACTTGAGATGAAAACTGCTTATTTTTGTGTTTAGTGCGATAACTAGTAGGAGGAAAAGTTTCTGTGGTCTGATGTTTCATAGGGTTTTGATTTTTACATTCATAGGAGCTCAATTATGAATAATATTCATGATGCTGCAAACACATGGGGGTTAGAAAAGTGAAGCAAGGATGATTTTGAGATTATTTGATACTCTGAGGCTTAAACCAAAAGCTGAAGGCACGGACTGATGTAGCTGAGCAGCTGAGTTAGAGCATCCCGAGCAGGAGCAAAGAGCTCTCTCCTGGCTCAGCGCCTGCTGCTGCACGAATATCCCGAGTTTTCAATAAGAAAAGGGATTTGTCGATGTTTGCCGGGCAGGCCGGTGTCAGAGGGACCCGAGTGACCGCTGGATGTCACTGTTAAGTCACAGAAGCACCCCGGGCACCCCGAGCGATGCCCGCGGTGCCCGGAGCTCCGTGCCCGGCCCCGGCCGGGAGCGCTGCGAGCCGGGAGCGCCCCGGGCTGCGGAAAAGCAAACGGAGCTCTTGGTGCTTTCCCCTTATTTTTAAGAGTTCTGCAAAGTTCAAAGTGCTGAGGAAAAGCTGTTCAGAGGCGGGGTGAAGTTTAGGACGGCAAGAAAACAAAATGAGATTTGGCTTTCCCCTCCCTTTCAGACAAATCCCTGTACCCGAAGCAGCCTCTGCCCGGGACGTGGGTTTGTTTGGATATTCAAGGTGTCAGGATTTGTAGGCTGCTTGATTTTCCTGCTGTTAATGCTGCCGGAGTGAAAAAGAAAAGTGATGTAATTCACTGGCACAAACAAACGGGCTTGGTAATAAATCAGAGCAATGAATCCTGCTGTGACCTGGATGTAGTCCTCAGGACTTTTCTCCCAGTATGTGTATATGTGGATAAATTCCTTCCATTTCTAAACATATGCTCAGTCTTAGAATCACAGAGCCATAGAATGATTTGGGTTGGAAAGGGACCTGAAAACTCATGTAGTTCCAATCCCCCAGCCATGGGACACCTTCCACTATCCCAGGTTGCTCCAAGCTCTGTCCAGCCTGGCTTTGGACACTTCCAGGGATTCAGGAGCAGGCACAGCTTCTCTGGGCACCCTGTGCCAGGGCCCCCACCCTCACAGGGAAGAATTTCTCCCTAATATCCAGGCCAAACCTACTCTGTTTCAGTGTGAAGACATTCCCCCTTGTCCTGTCCTTTCAGGTCTTTGTAAAAGTCCCTCTTCACCTCTTCTGTGGGCCCCTTCAGGTACTGAAAGGCCACAATTAGGTCAGCCTGAAGCCTCTTCTTCTTCAGGCTGAGCAAACCCAGTTCTGTCAGCCTTTCCTCATAGGAGAGGAGTTCAGTGGGTGCTTAGGAAGCATTCTCCTAAAGGAGTCTAGATATTCCTTTCTCTAGGTGTCTCCTATTTCCCTTCGTTCCCAGATATCACAACATATTTGTTTTCTGTACAAACTGGGGCTAGTTTTTAATGCCAAAGCCATTGGAACATGGGCTTATATTATCAAAGCCTCACTCAGGAGCAGGCCTGCTTGATGGCCATTTTTACTAGAAAGTAGCCTGTTTTTTCTTAGTATGCCATCACAGAAATTTCCTTTGAAAGAAGGACTGTTCTTGAATTCACAATGGGCTGTGACAAACTGTGAATTTCAAACAGCTCCACATTTCCTTGCAGAAGTTTGTCACCTTTTTTCATATGAGGAAGTCAGTGTAGATGTTTGCTTCAGGCCATTCTAATTCCCCATTGGTCCCATGGGATTGGTTCTTGTGCTGTTCCCACTGATGCCAGCCTAGGGGAGATTTTGGGACCAGACTCATAAGTGCTCAGTCTTTTATGATGGACAAGGTCATGGTTACTTTTTTTCCCCTCCTTACACCAGTTTCCCATGACCTTGGCTGTGCCATGAAATCCCAGGAATGGGGATGTTACCAAGCACTCATCTGCAGCTTGCAGACTTCCTTCTAAAAAAGCCCATTCTTCCCAAAGCTTGAGGTGTTGATAAGATAAACCCTTTCCTGGGACTTACTTACCCCTTCCCTTGAACTTTGAGTCCAAATTCAATTTACTTATTCCCTTCACTTCATGGATCCAAAATCAAAAATCTCACTTTTGTCCATTTGCCTTGATTGGTGTCAGCTGCAATAAAACATCTCCGTGCCTCAACCCACAGAATGCTCAGCAAGGTGTTTGAGGCTAACCAAAGTGTTTCATTCTCCCCAATGGCTGTCAGAAAAAGGAAGGACAAAATAATTCTCCAGAAAGGAGAAAACAATCTCAAGCCCTGAAATGTTTTGAGTCTATGTTTAAAAACAAAAGGCATGAGGAGGGCTCAGATTGCAGCTCATCTCGCTGTCATCTCACCAATTTCTTTTATTGCTGAGCTTCCTCCCTATGGCCCTGCTCATTTCAGCCTTCTTCTTCTCCTTCTGATCTCTGACATGGCCATGGATAGTTCAGTCCATCATGCTGAGGGAAAAAACAGTCATTTCATGCTATTTGGGCACTGAGAGCAGCAGTTACTAAAGTAGGGAGAAATGGTTCATTTTAAGGGTAGGGTACGGATATCTGATCCAGAACATTTTCCAGATCTGTGTGAGAAAATGGGGAATTTAACCCCGTGGTGAAAACCACACTGAATGTGAGGTGAACTGGGGAGGGAGCTGGCTTGGTGGCACTGCCTTGAAAACTGGGAGGAGGTGGGAAAACAGCTTCCTAGGGAGACACCAGGAGACAGAAATTTACTGGTAAAAGGGCAGGAGCACATGCTAAGCAAAGGTGTCAAAACTCCCCAAGAGGTGAAGAGGAGATGGAGAACAGAACTGTTTGGCACTGTTTGTTAGTGACTGGAAACTGCACTGTGTTGAGATGTGGTCACTCACAGGTGATGTTCAAGGGGGAGGCCAAGTGCCCCCATATGGAGATAATAATAAAAGAAGAGAAAATGAGTGTCATGGGAACCAGAAACAGAACAGAAAACACCCAAATCAGCCCAGTGGTGGTTAAACATGAGGAAACCAAACTGAGGAACAGTAGACACACCAGAATAGGAGTGATCAAAGCAATCATCCAGTCCAGCTTGCCTCCACTGCAGAAGATGTGAGCTCAAAGTTTGACCCAGAGGAGTCTGTGTAACGTCCTCCCTGTACCTGCAGCTGTGAGTTCCCCCTCACCATCTAACACATGCAGATTTTCAGTGAGGGGCAAAACCCCACAGCTGTAAAGGACCCAGGCAGAGCAGGAAGGATCCCTTGACTGGATGCATTCAACAGCAGAAAGTGATTGCTCTGCTTCCATAAGGAGTGGGCAAGAAAATAAACCAGAACAAAATCCCTGGTCTGGAGGGCAGCTCCCCTCTTGGCTCCAAATTTGGCACTCAGCTTGCCCAAAGACACAGCAGGCATGGACCAGCTCACCATAACCTAGACTGACTGCAAGAATAAGACAAAGATATTCTTCAGATTAAGATTACACAGACTGGGGAAAACACAGTGAAAGACAACCTAAGTGGCAATTTTGATGAAGATGGCAATGGAGAGGAAATCAGATACAACAGTCTGCATAGATGAAGAATATTCAGGGTCTTGCTGGTGCTGTAGAGGTTTGGGGAGGGACCTGCCAGGCTGGTTTGTGTGAAATACCCTTGGGGAACAGAGGGAAAAGCTGTGAATCCTTTAAGCACTCAAATGCTTTCAGCCATGCAATGTTTGGATTAGGATCCACTCGAAGGTGCAGAGAGCTCACTTGCTGAGTTCAACGCTGGCAGAGATGTGCTGGTGCTTATTAGAAGGTAAGAAGGACAGAAGGGAGTGTTCTTAGCACTCAATCAATTACCTACAGGTAGAAGAGGAGATTCTGAATGGGAAAATGAAAATTATTATTATTATCTGTACAAAACCATTCTTCCCCAAATGACACTAATGGGGATAAGACATGTCGGGCTGCCAGCAGGAGGAAAACAGACTTTGATTTTGCATTAGGAGGTGCCAGGGGGGCAGGTGGGAGCAGCACAAGGAAAACATGATTCCCTGGGGCTGGGTGCTGAGCATCCCTCAGAACAGGAGGCTGCAGCACCTGCCAGGCTCCAGTGCTTGGTCCTGCTCATTAGTGGCACAGGGATGGGAGGGAGCTCCCGACAGAGCTGCTGCACTGCCCTGATTAGGGGCAGGAGAGATTGATTTGTGATGAATGAATAAAGAGGTGAGATTAAAGCATGGCTAAATGGCCAGGAAGAGGCAAGAGTCTGTAAGCATTTCAAGGGTGTTAGCAGAGAGAAGGGATGAATTAAGGTGGAACAGGGGGTTTTAGCTATGGGCAACAGGATGAAATCCAAAGGGGATATTTAGATTATTTTATGCAGGGGTTTACCTAAGTGAGGGGGCAGCCCAGAACAGCTGCTCCTCACTCACTCCCAGGAGGGCACTTTGTGCTGCACAAAGACTGCTTTGAGCCCTCTGGATGTGATGGCAGCCATGTGAAATAAGAGGCATTTCTGCAGAATTGACAGCGCCCTTCGCACTCACTTCCATTTATTCCTCACCAGCCTCCCAGTGTAGACAACAAGTATTTATCAGTGTAACTTTCTTTTTTTTAGGAGTGAGATTTAAGCCTGAGAAATAATCCCCTCATTGGACATGCAGAAGGAGCTGTGATACTTGGCAGATGTGAAAACAAATTGGATGACAGAGAGAAGGATTTAAACAAGAGATCCTAAGGAAGGTCAGCTCCTGGGGTGGCAGCCCCAGATTTACCACCCCAAGCAGCCTCGTGCCTGGGCATGTGTGGGCACTGCCTGCACAGCTGCCCAGGAGGAGTTCATGGCATTTCCCCCAGCATTTCCCCACCAGGGTGAGGTTTTCCCTTGGGAGGGCAATACTCTTCTGCAGGAGTTGCAGAGAACAATCTTGTTAGGGATACACAGACTTAACTTCAACTCATCCATCTTAATAGGAATTATATCATTTTCCTTGATGGTTCTGATTTTCTATCCCATTAATAATAAAAGAGCTTCTCTGCTTATATATAATGCAATTCAACAATAAGTCTCGAAGGAGGATCAAGATCACTTTGCCTTTCCATCAATTTGATACTGACTCCTCTCCAGTTAAATAACTCGAGTGTGAGGAGAGTGAAAGGGGCCAGGGAGGCATCCCAGCACACACAGCTTTGAACCTGGGTGTTCCTGAAAGCAGCTGATGTCTGTAAGCTTCACATCACATCCCAAAGGGAATTCCAGGGAGGGTAAGGCCTCTGTTTCCACCTGCTGTAAGTCAGGATGCCACACTGACTTTGCTGGAGTGAGGCTGATCTCAGCTACCTGAGGACTGGGCCAGAAGACACCATGAGAAAGGTCTGTGGTTAATTCTTGTTATTACTGGATTTCAAGTTGGTGTCTGGAAATGGTCTTGTTAGTCAGTGTTTGCTGAATGGAAGACTTCATGACAGCACTAATTAAAATAAATGAAACTTGACTTTTCAAGATGATTTTTTTTTATAGCGAAGTACAGTAGTTTGGAAACATCTTTAATTTAATTGCAAAATACTTTCTCTGGTTGTTTACTTGAAATTGTCTCCCATTGCAGAACTGCACCAGTGTTTCTGGATGCACGCTTTGATTTCGACATTTTACATTACATTATCAAGTTAATCTCCCCAAATCATTAACCCCCCAGCAGGAAAGATTTTTAATTATGTAGATTCACCAAGTGTTTTTCAAGAACTGTATTATTTCCATGAGTTCAACCCTAATGTACTGTGGGGAGAGGGAGGGCACTGTCCTACACTTGATTTCATGAAACATCATTGTGAAAGAGGCCTCCTAACATGCAGAAGATCTCATCAAATATATCTTATCCACAACACAAAACAGCTAATGTCCTGGAGAACCCCTGCCTTCCTGGGAAGGAGTGCTGATGTGCAAGAGGATAATTTAGACCAAACTGAACCTGTTTTTCCCCTCTACCATAAACCAGTTTTATTCCAGTATATCAGAGTTCTGATTTACATCTCAGGATGTGGTCTCTGAATCAGGCTGAAGCTAAAAAAAAAGTGTTCATGGTGGTTAGTCCTGCTCTTCCACAGGTTGGAAAGCACATAAAATGAAGAGTAACACTGAATCCCACTCCCTGACATCATGGGGGAAACAAAGCATTGGGGAGATGATGCAGAAAGGACACTGCATTAATTTTTAATAATTATCACTATTAATAAATGTTAGTTTGAGCCCTCAGGCAGCTCCTTCCCTCTCTTGTTGGGCCCCCATGGTGGGCAGGGAGGTGTGGGCAGCCTTGCTCAGAGTGTCAGCAGGGACCCAGCAGCTCTGCTGGGCTGGAGTGATGCGTGGAAAAGCTTCTCTCTGCAGGACACAAACACTGGTGTCTTAAGTGCTGGAAAAACCAGTGAGTCACAACTGGCAGAACACCATAAAATTGTCCTGATTTGCCCATCCAGGTCCCTATTAAAAGAGGAGCAGCAGTTGAGAGGAAACAATTGCACGAAAGTGTGGTGTTCTCTCTGTTGATGTCACTGGTGGGCTGAGGAGCAGGGATTCAACCCTCAGACATGTACAGGATGATAAATGGTGACAATAATCCTACAGGAAGGGAAACATTTGAAGTGCCAGGGCTTGTCCTCCAAAACAGATGACACCAAATTCTTCTGACTTGTGCAGCCAAGCTCCAAACACGAAAGAGAAATGAAGCATTTTGGAAAGGCCAGTGCATTTTGATTTCACGTGGGAGATGTGTCCCGGTCCTGGCAGCTCGGAGCCACGGAGATGTCAGAGCACAACTGGGAGCAGTGAAGCTTTTTGTGGGCAACTGACTTTACTGTGAGAGTGCTCAGAGTGCCCAAGTGGTTCACTCTGTGAGACATCACTGTGGGGGAGTCCCAAAATTGTACTGATAGGTGTCTCAGTATTTTACACAGTGTCAAGAAGGCAAACACTCCTGTGGTTTGTTTTCTGGTACCTGCCTCATGTCTCTCCTCCTTCTGTCCTTGCTCCTTCAGAAGGGAGATGAGAAACAATGGAATGACTGATAGTTCAGGACTGAATTAACAAATCTGAATATTTTTTGCAGGTATGTGTGGTTGGTGTAGTACAATACAGATCCCAAGGTATGTCTTTGAATGCAGTGAGTCAGTGCAAAACCAACGATTAGGCACTTTGCCTCTGAAACAGCTTTCATGCTCTCTATTCTGTAGTGATCCAGATCCATAAAACCCCAAGTTTATAAAAGTTTTATAGCAGAACTACAGCTCAATTGCTACAGTTCATATTTCTACGTTGAATATTGGGTGCAGACAGCAGTGGGAAACACATGGAAGCTTTTACAGGTGTAAAAGCCTCTTCCACAGCTGCTTTTATCACAGAAAGTTCATTTCAAGTTTTATTTTCTTTATTCTTGTACCTGAAGCCTATGAAATCTCTAATCTGTCAGCCTGTGTGATGTTTCACCCAGTGTTTCACACTGCTGTATCAAAGTTAGTAACAGCATCTCTATCTACTGCCAAAGACATCATTATTTATTTGCCCTGTGCTGCACTCAGAGGTCCCAGGTGCAATCAGAGCTATCACTGAGCCTGTACCTAATTTAAACCTCAGTCTAATACCAGACAACCACAGCTCTGCCCCTACAAACGTGTCCTCTCTGATCATGGGAACAGACTTAAACCCAGCAGCCCTTCTGCACGTTTCTGTCTTGGCTCCCATCTTCCTTGCATTCCAAATTGGCCAGGACCTTAGCAAAGACAAATTTGACACCACTGAGAGGCAACAGGCTGTGTCTCTCCTCTTCACTTTCCTTACCTGCCTGCTGCTCTTCCCAGAGCTGCTCAGACAGGTGACTGTGGAACATGGGAGGGGAGAAAAGAGAGACAGGAACTAAATCAGCTTGCAGGACCTGCTCAGTGCAAGGGCTGAGGATTTGTTGTCGCTGCTGTGTCGTGGCAGGGATGTGCTGAAGCATCCATAAGCTTTCCTCCTGGGAGATCTTTGGAGACAGCACAGTCTGGCCTTGGCAAAACGTCACTGTGTGTCTGGATATGGGAAGAACACGACTAAATTTAGAGAGCACAAAAAGTGCAATGTATGTGTAGTGGTATGAGGCAACTTTCCCTGCTGGTCTGGCCTGATCCTCCTGAGGGTCTTTAAGGAGATTGGTGGATGTTTTCTGGGTGTGCAAGCTTTATAACAGGGTCAGCAGGAATGGAGAGGCTTCGAGAGGTCAGGAAAAAGCAGCTGCTTGGATGTACTTTATGTAGTATTTGACATAAATGAGGTAAAGTCTGTGCACCTAATGGAAAAAAAACCAAAACAACCAAAACCTCCCCCCCCAAAAAAAAAACCTGCTTGAACCCACTATTCTTTAGAACTAGCATAAATCAGGAGTAGCTTGGAAATCAGCAGTCCAAATCTTCAGCTATTACCAGCCTTCCTGGGGTTTAAATGAAGTCAGAAGAGCTCTGCTGGTTTACAGGAGCTGAGGATACGTCCTGATGGAATCACACAAGCATGAATATACTGTAAGGCAAAAGAGAATTAGGCCCATTATTTTTAAAAAAGCAAAGCTTGATTAAGGATGTTCAGTATAGGTTGAGGAAAAAGAGCACTGTCACGCCTCACTAACTTTGCTGTTCTGCTGAAACATGACTACCAGGGAGGTATTACAGTGCCCTGGGATTTTCTTAAAAACCAATCAAGGCAGCGTGGTTTGGGGGAGGAGAGGGGGGAACAGCACTTTTGTCAGTGCTAATTGCAGATGTTAATAGCGCAGAGAAGCGCCTGGCACTCTGAGGAAGTTGGAAGCACAAGTGCTCTTGGCTTTGTGGGTGCAGACAGAGAGAGATAATTCCAGTGGCAGAATGGAGAGGCAGGATCTGAGCCTGAGAGCAGACGTGCTGATCACCCCCAGTGTGGTCAGTCTGAGGCTCAAGAACCGCAATGAATCGAGGGGGAAGCTCGGAAGGCATTTCTTAAGATTGAAACATAATTAATGCAAATGCCTCCGAGGCTTGGTTCTCACTTTTGGGAAATGCAGAGCAAGAGCTTTATTATTTTTAAATGAATTGGATAAAACTTGAAGGCTAAGTCCTCAGCAGAGTTGCATCAGCAGATATTTAACAGCCAACCACAATGTTGATGTTGCAAATTGGACATGTGCTGGGGAAAAAAGCTGGGTCTGGTCCTATTGAAAAAAAAAATACACATAAAGAGCTGTAGAAGATTTCAGCCTGATGGGACTGGAGCATGGGCCTGACAGCAGCATCCCTGCCATGAACATGCAGGGACTCTTACAGGAGAGTCACTGGGGAGGGCTGGATCACAAAACTTCTGTGCAGGGTCACTGCCAGAGGTACCAAACACATCCCACACCAGCACTTCACTTCAAAAGTCTTAATTTTCTTAGCCATGTTCCTCATCAGAGAGCTTCACTGATCGACTTCACACCATCCAAAGTACCGTTGTGCTATCAGAGATGTTCAAGCAGTTGAAGTTGATTCCTTTTTTTTTTGTTTCTTTGATTTCTTTGTCTTTCTCTTGCATGACAGTTCCCCCATAAATGTACAAAAGAGATCAGTGTAGAATCTGACCACTGACATTAGCAGGACCTCTACTTGAATCCCCCTTTTTAACAGTGCAGTGCAAACAGATCAAACAGCCTTTTAGATATGGTATTTTACATTACTTACCTCATCTTCTCTTGCTCTTGTTTCTATCAAATCATCTTTAACATTGAAAGATTCTCCTGCAATGCAAAAGTTTATGAGAGGCCAGTGCCTCACGGCACCCTTGCATCCACCTTCCCCCCTCCTCTGATGCAGCTCCTCAGGCTCCCACATCCTCTGTCTCTTTTCATCATTTCTGGATAGAGAAAATACAGTCAGAATATTCGGAATATCACAGGTCCCTGTCTCCGGGAAACCAGGCACTGCAGCTGCCAGGGATTTCAGCTAACACCACAGAGCTCCTGAAAAGTCAAGTGTCTTCAGGAGGGGCAGACATCTGCTGCCATCCCCATATTTTTTCCTCTGTGTTCAGATTAACTATCTCCATCCCTCTGTACAATTTGCTTGCTAGAGAGAAAGGAGGATTAAAGGTGTTTCTACATTATCACTCTTTCAATGGGGAAAGAAAAAAAAAAAGGGCTTAATATAGCCTGAGAAACAAAGACAACAGCATGGGTAAAAAGAAAGCACAGGTGTAATTTCTGGGCACAGTGAGAAGCCTTTTAAAGGCCCTTCAATGTGTAGTGTGTACATGTTTACCACCACTGCAGCTGACATGTAGCCACAGGAGCACTGCACTACAGGGATCAAATGAGAACTTGTGGAGGGCTATTGAACACCAGGAATTTTCACAGTAAGGCAGAACAGAATTATTCAGCACTAGGGGGTTCTCTAATTTTGGTACACTTGGAAAATAAAGCAGTGCCTTTGTCCAGGACTAATATTTGCTCACCAATGGCCAAATCCATCCATTGCTTTTCTTAGCTGTGACCTGGGATATGTAGGCTAGCATTTGACATTTGGGCTGTTCAAGGAAATAAGCAGAAATACTCACTCAAGGCTTGCTAGAGGACTTTTTTTTTGATTCTATTTTGGTTGCTTTGTGTACCTAACTTCTCCAGATCATCCCAGGGCTTACACTTTGGCATATATTTAAAAATGTAAATAGATTTTCAAGGCTAGCACTGAGCCTTGGGGAGTCTCCAGTGAGATAAACAACTGAGCTGGTGAAACCCTTGAAATGTTTGCTGGGAGAGCAGAGGAAAACCCTCCTGAGATGCCAGCAGCACCAGCCATGGCTGCAAGGCCATTCTGCCTCAGTTACAAACACTGCCACATCACAATTTTACAGCCAAGCATGGATTTCAGGGAGGAAAAGCCCAGTCACTCCTCCATCATGTGCATTTTGCAATGGGTTGGGACTTTTTGCCCCGTGCCTTGTAAGGTTTCATCCTGCAAGGGCTGAGGCTGGCCCCGAGCCATTGATTGGAAGGGCTGGAGCAAGATGCCTCACAAGATGATCCCATTTTTATGGCTGAAATTACACTGTCTACAGCCATTAAGTACCTTTTTCTCCTCATTAAATTTTGATCGTTTCCTCTGATAAAATATGGCTTTGGAAGATTGCTGTTCCAGGTTCCAGCTTTTGCCTTGCTCCTGAGGCGAAGGTTTTGAAGGTGCAATCCTGCAAATTACTCCCCTAGTAAGGATTTTTATGCAAATCGTCCTGTTAACTTTACACAAGAAAGAGTTTGCTGGATCATGCCATTATCCCTAGGCTTACAATGGAAACACAACTGACCTTTAGCTGTAATGAGCACCAGTAAAAAAAAAAAAAAAAAAAAAAAAAAAAAAAAAAAAAGTGACAAAATTGCCTGGATCTTAGCAAGCTGATACAAGCTGTGCCCTGTGCTGGTAGGGGACAGATCTTCGAGCAGGCTGAAGGAGTTAAATCATTTCACGGTGTTAGATAACAGCTAATTGACAGCAGATATAATGCATGTTGATAACCAAATGTAATTCAGCAGCTAAGAATGAAAGAGCCCAAATATCTGCTAAACCAAGCTGTATAAGAGTTATTATAGGAACGTTCCCAAAGCTTTTGCAGCTGCAGCAAAAAAAAAACGAAAAACCAAACCAAACCAACCCTCCCCACCCCAAACCTCCCAAACCCCCCAACCCCAAAAGATAAAAAACCAAACCAAAACAACCCTAAAACTGTGATATAATACAAAAGAAAGAGGAATCAAAGCAGATGTTTCTGTTGGTGTGGAAGGTGCCAGTGCATTTGCACCTCAGGAGTGACCTGTTGAGTGCCCAGTGTGCAGCAGGTGATGAGAAATGGAAATGGAAATGGAAATGGAGCTGAGCACAGGAGTTGTGGCACTGACCTTGTGGGATTACAGGCATGATGGACTCCTTGGGTGAACTTGTATGTGAGAACAGGACAGAAAGATTTCTGATATTTTACTAAATTCAGTTCAGCTCTACAGGGCCTTTGGGCAGGTTACCAGCACTGGAGAAAAAGGTTCAGGCTACAGGTGGGTTGTCACTCCAATGGGTCTTGGCCCAGATCTTGACATCATCTACCTCTTGGTGCTTTTCCTCCTCTCTTAGCCCAAGGAAGCTGTGGAAAAAGTCCAACATCTCTCAATCCACAGCCCTGAAGGAGCAGTTCCCCTGCCATGGCTCCCTCTCCCCTCACATAACCAGGCACTGGTGTTATTAATGCAAACATTTGCCATCACTCTGCAGCTATAGCAGAAACAGATCAGCACCACCATGGCCATTCCACACTTCCCTTTGCTTCATTTCCACTTCATTTCTCCTCCCTGCTTGTGCCTGCCCATGTCTCCATTCCATTACTCATCCAGGATCTCTTCATTTCCCTTGCACTGCTCTCTCCCTTCCTTCCCTCATCTCCTTGTCCTTTGTCACCCCATTGTACAAGTGGCTTTTATTTTCTTCATTCCCTTGCTTTTGCCTTTTCTCTCTGTTTTCTTTCTTTCCTTCCACTCTCTGATGGTATTTTTGATGCCTTCCCCTTGCCTCTCTTTTATTGCCCAGCTGCATTGCCTATTGTATTACTTGCCATTATCTCCAAATATATTTTGATATATTTCCCCCCTTTTTCAAGCCCAGATTTCTGTTCCCTTAAAGGCACCAGAAAGCACTAAGGGTAAGAGAGGGGAACTGAAAAGCATTCCAGTAGTTTTCCATCAGCCTGTGTATAAAGCACTTCTTTTTCCACTTGATGAGAAAGCAGTAATCAGGTTCCCCCTGCATCGAGCTCTTTTACACAAAGAGCTTGCTGCAAAAAGGAACCAAATAGATTTCTACCTGGCCTCCCCCTTATCTCTGCCTTGGAGCCTGGTGAACCCAGAGCCTTTTTGCTTGCTGTGGCTGCTGCTGCCACCCAAAGCACACACAGGGTCGAGGAGGATGAGCCTCACCCTGGCTTGGTGGTGCAGGTCACGACTGAGATTGTGGATTTGGCCTAGCAATTAATTTCCCACCTGGAGAATTTAAAGCCTTGGTCCAATAACAGTGAGAGGAGATCTCTAACTCTGCAACAGCTGAAAAGGTGTAAAAATGGAAGGTAAAGGGAGAAATGCTACAGTGCTAAAAGTAAGCTTTGATCCTCAGATTAAACATCACCCAATCCCTTAGGTTCCCACCCTCCTACCTGTAACCACAGGGTTGAAAAATGCTGATATGTGTGCAGAAGAAGGTTCTATTCCAAGAGGACTGAAATGCAGGTTTCAATCTGTTAAATACAATGTGCTCCCTTCCTCAGTTTTGTCTCTACCAGCAAAAATCAGAGCAGCCTCCAGGGACCACTTGCTGCTCCCACCAGGCACATTCCCAGCTCTCTTTCCCTTCTGCATCAGCAGCTACGGACCCAGCTGGGCTGGGCTGCTCCCAGTAGGGCTCTTCCCTGCACCACAGAGCTCCTGATTTTTGGGGGCTGAGTCTATCAGAGCCCACCAGATTTGCCACAGACCAGAATTTCCCACAGTTGAAGGGCCAGGAAGAGAGGCTGCCCTGGTACAGGTCCTTCCAGTCCCTATAAGAAAGGGGTTGGAGTCCCAGGAGTGTCCAGTTTCCCCTTGAAGCCCCCCACACAGTGAGGAGGTGCAGGGGCTGTGGTGCTCCCAGGGAGCTGGGCACTGCATCAGTGCCCTAAGCATTTCTGCAGGTTCAGAAGATGAAACAAAACACAATCCTGAAATTATGCCTAATAAAGCAAAGGGAAAATGAGAACATACAGCCAGAAGGTGAAAGGCCCATTATAACAAATTTGGTCTCCTGTTTTTCTTTAAAATATAATTTCAGTCAAATGGATCTTATTTGCACGGTTGCAATTGTCACTCCATCTCTTTACTGCAGCCACACAATACTTTTATCTCTGATGAGAAAATTCTGTAACTGCCTTTGTCTCATTCTCTGCCTTCTCTACAGACCTCTGCTTTCTAGCCCCAGCACCAAATAAAATAAAATAAAATAAATATGAGTCCCTCATCTAAGGCTCAGTACCAGAGGTTTAACGTTGACAATGTGCTTTGTCACTTTGGCTGTGGAAAAGGCTTACAAAAGCTTTATTAACAGGCTCATTAGCACGGCCTGATTTACTTCTGCAGACTTTACTCTTTTACTAGTTTCCAGGAGCATCAGCATCAGTTGCAGGGCTAATGAATTCACTCAGATTTGCATGCTAATGAAACTCCCATGACTCTCTGTGCTCCCGACTTCAAATCGATCTTTGCTGTTGCTTGAGGAATATTAATAGAAATAAAAGTGAAGGGGAGCACCGGGCATTGCAGTTGGGCTTGCTGTAATCCAAGGCTGCTGTGCAATTCACATTTCATACATTACACTGTTTCAGATCTCATTTCTTTCATGCCTTATTGACTCTCTGTACAGGAGACAGCACCTTCAGGAAATTCCTGGGACAGGGGTTGGCCAGGGACTCGAGGGGCTATTTAGGAACATCGTGCTTGAGCTCTCAATCAATGGGTCGGCCACCAGAAAGTGCTGCCATGAACCAGTGCAATTCCAGGTATTTTTCCTCAAATGTATGGATCCCATTTCTCTTTGACAGAAAGAGAAAACCTTCTGACCTCAGATTCCTGCTGCCTGTGTGTGTATTGCACAAAAATGGGGTGAGGGAGCTCCCCTTAACCAGATCTTAACTCAGCCTGATCCAGGGGATCTTGGGAATGGAGCTGCAGCCATGAAGGGAGCAGAGACATCTCCAGTGACAGCACCACACCCTTCCCTGCTAGAAGCAATGAGGGGACCAGTACCAAATTCATTCCTCACGTTCTGCAAAACCATTGGGAACCATTTCCCCAGAGGTATCAATTCATTGCACTGCAGCTGCCAGTATAGAAATTAATATATTTATATCATCCTGGAGCATAACGATTGCCATTTCACAGGCTGAGAATCAGTTTGTCTGAATGCCTTCTGAGCAGGGGCTGCTTTGTTTTGGGCTGTTGTGAGAAAAGCAAAAGGGATTTGGAAGTGCAAGGGAGGATTCAGAGCCCCAAATCCTCTGCTCTGGTAGGTCTGTAGGAAGCCTTCCCCACAGGATCTCACTAACAGACCCAACCAAAACAAACAGCTCAGAGATGTGCCTCTGTTAATTGGAGATGTTGCTCTCTCACTCCCGCTTCAATTTTAGCAATGATGAATGCTGGTAGTTGACTGAAGCCCTAGAAAGAAATCCCATTGTGCAATCATGTTTTTACAAGAATATTTTTGGCTTTCTGAAAGTGCACTTAACACATCCAAATTAATGGAAAAGAGGATTCTTCACTGAGCAGCCTCCCGTGCCTGCTCTTCTTAATTTGATACAATAGCAGAGCGTACATTGAGATTAAAATGCTCTTTTGGATGCTCAATGGCAAGAAATTATTCAGCAAAAAACCAGGGCACCATTTTTGTGATATCTCTTGCGAGTGAGGATAATCAAAGAGCTCCATTTTCCTTGCTGCAAAAATAACACAATTCCTACACGCTTCTTTTTTTTTTTTTTTTTTTTTCCCCAACAGAAGTAAAGAAAATTAAATAAAATGTAAAGCAAGCTGTGGACTAATTATCCTTTTCTAAATGAATTCATATTGTAAAATAGCCTATTGAATGCATAATGAGCATCATTACCACCAAGAGGAGGAGAGCAGAGCGGTCATCCCATCATTATCAGCGCTTATTTTGGGAGCAAAGCAGTGCCAAGGTGAAGTGGATGCTTTGTGCCCTGGGCACTGAAAAAAAAACAAGCCAAGCTGAGAGCCTCAAACTTCTCTTTATATTCAGAAGCACCTCATCCTGCCTCCAGCTGTCCTCTGTGGGCTTTGAAGGCCTCAGATGCTGGTTGCAGCTGGACACGTGTATTTGGGACTGGCAGCTCTTCCAGCAGCTTCTCAGCTGGAAACAAAGGGCTGGGCTCTCTCTTCTACTGTGGGAGCTTTGAAGGGGTAATGTGGGTCAGGGCAATCATCAGGGTGGATGGGACAATTCCCATCCATGGCCTGGGGAGCTTTTTTTCATATTTATAGCAGCGTTTCCTGCAAAGTGGAATGATTTCCTGGGAGAGGCTGAGCCTGGAGCCTCTTTTCCTGCCTGGGCTCTGAACTGGGCAGCTCCCACAGGCTGACAGTGACTGCCTCACCTTTCAGCAGGGCTCCCCTCAGCCCTACACACATGAGCTGCTGCCCCTGTTCTCACTGCAGACCTGGGGAGCTGCAGGAAAAATTCCCATTTGCCCTCCCTTCCCATCTTTCCATCCAAATGGATGCCAGACACTAAGCACATGTATCACACTTTCACAGAGAAGAAAATACTCAGAGAGACTAAAATACTCCTCCTAAGTTAGGAATGTTCCTAAATGGTGCTCCCAGCATATTTTCCCTACTTTCAAGAGCTTCCAAGTCTGGGTGGCACTGGTACAGCTGAGGTGATGGCCATGGGGGCAGCTGCTCCTTCCAGCCTCTCCCTTGGTTTAGCAAATCTGCTTCATGCTCTGAGCCTAAGAGGTCATTTGTAGCAGTTTGGCCTGGATCAACCTGAATGAAAACATCCAATCAAGCCCTAATTGTGACAAATTATATTAGGCTGTAAGTTGTGCAAGTTGCATTGCAGCAACTTAATTCAGGCCGTGCTTGGGAAGCCAGGAGAGGCTGAAGGGGCTCCTTGCACACACAGGGAGATGTGTGGGAGGGCTGAGCATCCCCCTCCACCCTGCTGCTCCTCCCACAGCAGACTTTTATCCCAAAGTGCTCATGTGCTGTCACCTGGACACTGCCCAAGGTGCTTGAGGAATTAAGCAGGTTAGTCCCACTCAGTGGAACTCACAGTTTGATGCTGGCTGAAAGACCTGAGGAAAAGAGCATCTGGCTTGTGACACAGGAAAATGTTAAAGTGAGGTGCAAGGAAGAGGAATGTGATGGGATTGTGTGTCCCTGCCCCTCTATTCTCCACTCCTGCAAGGAAGATTCACCAGACCTTCAAATGGCTTTTCTCTAGTGCAAAATATGACAGTAAAGGAAAAAAAAACAACAACAAAACAACAAAAAAAAAAACCCAAAGAAAAGACAGGAAAGAAATACTAAAATTAATTTCCCTACATGACATATTTTAAAGGGCACTGTCAATTTGCTTTATAATTACATTTCTAAATCACTGGAAGATTACATTGAAAGGTGAACTTTACAAAACCTGAATATTTTTATTAATTTTTTTAAAATTAAAAACCTTTTTGGGGATTTAGATACAATCCCTCTGTGCTGTAAGCCCGTGTAACAGCAACAGCAAGGAAATGGATGGGATATGCTATCCTTGTTCCTGCTCATTTGTACCTCTCATTTCCCACTAAGGCTACTAAACCTCATGGGATTTAGCAGCTCCTGCTCTTGGGATGAGCAGCATGGTTAAGCACAAGTGCTCAGGTCTCCCCAAATTTTGACACTGCCCTCATTCCTCAGGATCGTGAGAAAGGGCTTGAAGTGTTAATGTTTGAGGCAAGAGGTTTATTTTCCTATCCAGTTTTTGAGCCCTTCCAGATATCCCCATTTCATGCCTTCAGGCTTTTCTCTGCAATGAGGAAAGCTCAGGGTGTCTTAGCTGAGAGCTGAGCTTCTCACCTTATCAAATTGCTCCAGGTCTGAGAGAGAAACCAGGCATCAAGAGAATCAGCACAGAGATCTCCAGCTCTGCTTTTGGGGAAAAATTTGTTCTGGAAACACTGGAATGAGCCAGAGCGATGCCATCCTGCATGTGTGGGCACCACACGGGTGCCCCCAGCCTAAATTCCACCTCCTTTGCATCACTCTGTGAAAATAAAGCAAATCTTGGCTAAATTTGTGCTGTAGCAACTCAGGGGACACCCGTGAAAGGCACTGGGTTAAGCAGAGATGTGATTTAAAAGTGCCCTGGCTAAAGCACATTAAATTTTAAAATCACTGCTCCACGTTGGCGTGGGGTTGCTTTCACCCGAGCTCCTTTTGCTGGGAGATAAAAATGGGTTTAACTCATTCACTTTCCCCACCTGAGCTAAGTCCCTTCCTTGTCCTAACAAGGTACAAAAATAAAAGCACAAAGCAGCTCGACGTGGCAGTGGTTGTAGGAAATGATGGAACTCCCCGTGCTCATCCTCTACAGGGATCTATATTAGGTTTTTCAAAGTCTTACAAGCACAATGAGCTAATGCAGTCTCTCAGTGCAGGTGAGATTTATTTCTCTCTTTCTCTAAATATATATGGGCCCAGATTCTCTGCTTGTTTAATCCATTGGTTTACATGGATTTACAGCAGATATTGGCATTTGATCTATGACTGGGCTTGGTCTTTTGGCTGTAGCTTGAGTGAAGGAATAAAGTTCAGAGGACAAATTAATAGAGAGAAAAATTAGCTTTTCATGTATTGAAGACAACAAAATTGCAGTCTGCTATCAAATAATCATCTAAATAAATAACCTTGAGAAAACCAATTACTTACATAGGAGGAAGCTATTGGCAGAGGTGTGAGCATCCTCCTGCTGCACCAGACTGAAAAGCCAATATTTATGTATAAAATGGAAATCTGGTCACTGAAACAGCATTGCAATTCACCCATTGTAATTAAAAAAATAACAATCACGCTTCAAGGTAATCCTTCAGGTAATCAAAAGCTGGATCAGCAGCAGGTGCTGGTACTGGGCCGTGCCCCTGCTGGCAGTGACAAAGCTCTGACTGCCAGAGGTGGGAGGTGGCAATGTGATGGCAGATGGGGATGTTTAGCCCAAAGGGGCATGAGGCAATAACCTGGAGAATTTGGGGACAAAAAAAAACCCAAAACCAAACAACAAAGCAACCCTCTACCTACAACAGGGCTCCTCATGTAATCTATTCAGATATATGTGCATGTATACAGCCCATTTGAATGGGTTACATTGGAAATTTGGGCTTTATGTCTCTGAAAGACAAGGAATATAAAATGATTTTGCTTCTAATATGAGTACATTACTGATTTTAACAGCGTTTGGTCTACTGAAACAAGATAAGGCCTGGAATAATAAGCAGCAGTTCAAAGATTTATCTAAATATGTTTGGCAGTTCCCCCGCCCTTTGCCTCACGATGTGAACATCCCACAATTGAGACCATACCCTGTAAATTACCACCCTCTGTGGGGTTCTCACATTAAATTATTCCAAATAAGCAAGGCCAAATGCTCTCAACTTAGCCAGAGATAATCAACTAATGTAAAGCAATTTCCGACAGTTCTGTTTTGCTGCTTCAGGCTCTTCAAAAGACAAACAAAGCCACACAGAGAATTGGCATGGGGAGGAATAAGAACTGTCACCTATTGCTTGTTGGTGCTGGACCAGCTTTTGTGTGTGTTCCTAATCCTTAGGATTAGCAGTGATGGATACCCAGCCCTCTCTGGGATTCAGCAGCAGCAAGATGGGGCTCAGAGAGCCCTGCCCTGGAGATGGTGTTGGAGGCTGTGTGGGTGAGATCTTTCTCTTTAGTCAGGCAATCCATCTCCTGGTAGAAAGCTGCAGGAATCAGTTTCACTTCCAGGCCTTTTTAATTATGCCCAAACACAAGTGCACCAGTCAGACAAAGAAGTTGCTTTACCTGCTGAAATTTCAGATCGTGGCACTCTCTCCTTAAGGCATTGTGTTTGCTGCATTGACTTTCAATTTACAGTAGCTATTTCTTCTTATAGCACAAGACAACAAATTTCACCCTGTATTCTGAAACTCAGTGCCATGTAGATGAAGTTCCATAATTTACATAATCAACTTCTGAGCTGAAAGTTCTGAGTTTAGACATATCTCTGAAATAGAAAGGGTTTTGCTTTTTTTCTTGTGTTTTGGAAGGTATGACCCATCATTTTGCACAAAACTGTATAATTCTGCCTTGCTATTTTCAGTATACCCCATTATCAGTCAAACTAATAGGCCTGGAGAATGAAACCCCCCAAAGAAATCCACCACATTAGGGAAATAAATACAGTTAATGATGATAATTAAGTCACTGGGGATAATTGAGAGATTATCCAATTACTATCTATAATTCTTTGGCTTGCAAATAAGATAGGAGTGTGCAGAGCTAATCCATTCTGGCAATAATAATAATAATTAAAAAATTAGTGGGGGAAAAAGCAGAAAAAGCCCCCAACCCACAAACTATTAGATTTTTTCACAACTGGAGGTATTTTGTCAGTTTAATTTCCTAGTTGGAGAGTTCTTCTAGTCTGGAGTAGATTTTTTAGGCAGCTGTTACAACACTGGTCTCCTGAGGAGGGGGAGATGTTCTGGGTCAGGATTGAATTCCCTGATGCAATTCCTGATTCCCTGGAGAAGCTCTGCTGTCCCCTAGATCCAGACTGAGATGGACACATGTGCTCCTAGCAAAGGTCTTGCAGTAACTACAAGTGAACTGATCCAAAATAAGAACAGATGGGATCTGTCCAGGGCTGTGCTCTGGGTTCTGATGGTAAATTTAGGACAGAATCCTTCTTCCAGCAGGCTCTGCCCTACAAAAAGCCCCTCAGGTCCCCCATGGACTGCAGTGCCACTCTTTTGTGCTGGTTTTGCAGACATGCAGTCAAGCTGTCACAGAGCTAAGGAGAGGTGCTTGACCCCCCTGACCAGGTCAGGTGCTAAGGGAGGTTTTAGTCCCAAATATTTCTCAGTCTCAGGCAGCCTGTGTCACAGTGGCTTGAGTTTTCTAATTTAGCAAGTGGATCAGGGACAAGAGCCAAACCCCAGGAAAGCACAGCAGCAGGCTGGGTAAGTTTGTGTACTCAGGGATAGGCACCATTTTTTGGGAGGAACGTTTTTGTCCCTGCTTTCATGCATTTCTAGGGCCTTGCTTGGCACAGGTAATTTAAGGAGATCTAAATGTGGACCCCAGCAAGTCAATTAAGGATGTGTTTAATTTTAACATGTGCATAGTTCCTTTGGATCTCATCCATGGAAATCAATGGCAAGGCTGCTGGTTTGATTGGCTTCGGATCAGAGCCAGCAATTTTGATTGTAGAGATCGAATGCTTGAAATTAATTATATGACTAATGCTTCACTGGATTAGGGAATCAATTAATGGAAGTGGGGTGCTTGTTAGCAGATTTCCATTAACTTTCATGCAGATTTTTTTCCTAAACAGAACCTGCATATTCATTGCCCTTGAATGCATTTAGGTAAGTTGGAAAAATAATAAGATGGTTGAAATAACCAGAATCTTCTAATGAAGCTACTGAAAGGAGCATGGAATTCTGTCCTGGAAATTAAATCCTTGCATAGAAAGACCTTGTGCCAAGTCCTCCTACCAAATAGGTAAGTACCAGAAAGCTTTTCCAATCCTATTTATGCCAGAAGCTCTTCAGTCTGGGATTGACAGACCTGGAAGGCAATCTTCTTCATAAGCCAACCAAAAGGATCAGAAATGAGGTAGCAAAGTACAACCCTTTCTCCACACATCTCATCTTTGAGTAGCTGCTGGAGGGGAAAGCATCCCTCAGCACTTCAACTCCTGCTTAACACAGGCAGCTCTAACTACAAGAACCTGAGTAAAACCTCATTTCATGCTCAAAGTTCCCTATGAACTCTGAAAAGCACCCCCAAAATCAGGTTTTGGTAGGTGTAACACCCTCTGCTGAGGCCCAGAAGCTGCTGTAGGAAGGGATGGCTCCCCAGCCTGCCCAGCTAGCACAGCCTTTGATGGGCTGCACTTTATAGCAGGGTGGTTTTATCCCATGGCCACAAATTGAGCCCTGGGCTCTGGAGAAATTCCACTCCTAATGGTGCCCAGAGCCCTGTGCCAGTTCTGCCCAGTGCTGGAGCCCTGGAATGGGAGCTGCCTCTGGGCTGGTCCAGAGCAGGCTCCTCCGTCAGAGCAGTGTATTAAGCCACAAAATGTTTCTGTAAATATTGTTTCACACTTGGGTGAACAAAGCATGCTTTTATCTGAGGAAGAGCGCAGGGTGTAAATTACATTTTAATTGAGGAATTGGAAATACCAGCTTTTGCTTTTTGTGTTTCTTTCTTTCTTTCTTTCTTTTTTTATTTTGTTGGATTGTTAATGGGGATAGCTCTGATTGAAGCTGCCTGCAATGAGCCCACTCTCATTCCTGCAGATTTCCCCCCTTTCTTCCTGGCTTGGCTCGCCTGGATTCTCCTCCTCCTCCCTAGTGAGGCTGTCTGCAGGCCTGTGAGCATTCCTGAGCCTTGCTCACTCTCAGTTTGGCACTGTGCCCCTGCAATGTTTGCAGCTGAGGATGGCTGGTCTGGCACCCCCCGTGCCCTGCTGCCCCTGCCCTCCTCACTGCTAGGCAGGCACGAGGGAGGGTGACAGTCTGCTGAGCCCCCATCCTGCTGCTCAGGGGTGTAAATCAGAAAAAGGCTCCTTGGAGGCATGAAGTGCTTTGTGCTGTGCAATCTGAGTGTGATTTCCCCCTTTCCCAGAGGAGCTGGCACTGCACTCACTGAGGGCTCACAGGAGCATCTCTCAGGTCTGACACCCGAGTGCTGCCAGCCATCCCAGCCATGGTGCAGATGTTCTTTCTCCCCCACACTAAAATACCACTGAGAAGCTGCAGTTGCAGCTGGGGGCACGAAGGAACACAGGGTCATTTTGGTTGGAAAAGACCTCTGAGATCATCAGTTCCAAGCACTAAGCCAGCACTGCCAAACCCACATCCCCAGGTACCACATCTACAAGTCTTAAATCCCCCAGGGTGTTGACTCCACCACTCTCCTGGGCAGCCTGTGCCAGTGCTTGATCACCCTTTCAGTTCTAATATCCAATTTAACCTCCCCTGGTGCAACTTGAGGCCTTTTTCTCTTGGCCTATTGCTTGGAAGATGCTGACCCCTATTTTTCTACGACCTCCTTTCAGGTCACTATAGAGAGGTCTCCCCTGAGCCTCCTTTTCTCCAAGTTTAGCAGCCCCAGCTCCCTCAGCTGCTCCTCAAGGACTTGTTCTCCAGATCCTTCCCCAGCTTCACTGCCCTTCTTGCACTTCATTGCCCACCTTAAGGCTTTGTTCATCTTCAAAGGTCTTTGCATTATCCCCACCTCTCAGACGTCACTGCTGTGCCCCAAAGGATCACCATTCATCCAAGGCTTGCCAGGAATGTGGGAACCTGTAGGATCTCTCTTTTTCCTGCTGGTGGAAACAGCCAATAGTTCTCAGCCCAAGATGAAAGTGTCCTGGTTTCTGGAGTCTCAGAAATCCCCACAGAAGCTCCCATTTAGGAAGGGAAGTGGAACACAACCTCATTCCCTCCTCAGGGCAGTCAGTGAGCCATCAAGCACGGGAGTTGGCCAGACAGGAGGGAAAGGCAGGAAAGGGAGCAGAGGATGGAGCCAGCTGTGCTAAACCTCTGCTTCTGGCAGGCAGCTTCTGCTGGAAGGGCTGGAGAGAGCCCAGGCTGGAGGGGAAGAGCTGCATCTCCCTGCTGGGAGAATGAACGGGAGCATGAAGCACTTCCAGCTGGGAGCTCAGAACCCAAATTGCAGATTGCACCCTCGCTGCTCAGGGAGGGAGTCAAGCCCATTAGCCAGCTAATCCTCACAACAGGCTTTTGTGAGGCCACTGTTTCCTTCTGGGGAAATGTATGATCTACTGATTACACAGCATCCCAACATGCCAAATGTACGCTTGAAACCAGTAAACAATAAATATTTAATTAGCCGGTCATTTTCACAATAACAACAGGCAACAATTAAACTGGCTTTTGATTTCCCCTTCATTTAGTTGTCAGTCTTGTATAGTCAAAGTTAAATTCCAACTCTTGCCTTGACCACAGCCTTTAGTAAGGCTGTTAAGAGAATATTTAGGTTTGATCTGAGCTTTTGATTTCTGGCTCTGATTTCTCCCGCCTTTGCACCAGTTGTAGGCATGACTCAAATACCATTAATTTAATGTGGGCTGAATGTGAAACTTAGAAGCTTATTCTTTCTAGCCTAACAGTGCCAGCCAATAATTCAGAGAGCAGTCACACTTGGAAATACAATGATGATTCAACCTGAAACTCCTGATGTCCCCCACTGCCATCAGGACTTTGCTCACCTCACAGGTCCTTGCACACCTGACATTTCCCCACAGGCACCTCGTTCCATCACCATCTCTCTGTGTATTCTTCTTTACCCCTCCACTGCTGTTTGTCTGCAGACATTCTGCTCAACCCCAGACATTCCTGTCACCAATGGGGTGACAAATTTCTAAATGGAAAGGGGAAGAAGAAAGCTATTTTCCAGCACCAAATTAAAGTTTCCCGACACCTGTATTTGCATCCACAGCTTCTGTATCCCAGCTCATCTCCCCATACTTGGTGTGAATCACCACATTATTCAGGTGGAAGGTCACTTTGGCAGGTTTGCTGGGGAAGCACGGGTCTGGAAACCAAACTATCCTTATTTATCAAACCTCTCCCATCTCCTGATCCAGAGAAGGTGCTTGGTAGTGTGGGAGAAGGTTGAGGTGGGACCTTCTGCCACTGACAGTGCTGCTTCTACCCTTAGACATTAAGCAGGGCTTCTCCAGCACAGCTGCCAGCCAGGATGTGCAGGTATGAGCAGGAACCAAAGGTGGATTTTGTCTGGTTGAATTCAGAGCACCAGACTGCAAATGAGGAGCCTTGGCTGCAATCACAGCTCTCCTGCTGATGGTCTCTGACTGCAGACAAGCCATTTCACATCTGTTCCCCTTTCCATCCTTTCTGGGTTGTCTAAATGAAGGTGAGATCTTTACAGCACGTTAATGTCACCCTGATGTGCCCAAAGGACATTTAGGACTGTGCAGCCCTGACAGTGTTTGAGACATGGAAGTGCTATTTAAAGGTATCAGGCTCATAAATATTGCCCCTTTTTCATATTTCCCCTTCACTACCACAATGTAGTATCCTTACCAAAGTCTCCATGTAATGCCAATCCTCTGATTCAACAGTTTTAGCAAGCCTTGTTAGATTTTGGTGAATATCAAAGTGGTTCCAATTTAATTTTTCCTTTGTTGAGAAATGGAAATAGCTCTCAGTTCCCCCATGAAACACAGGTAACATCCTTCAAAATAAATGGATTTAATTATAAAAGTCAGCTTTGGATCAAGCCTGCTCTGTTTAGACCCACTAATCAGAGAGTATTTACAAAGTCACGAGGACCTGATAAAACGTGTACACAGTTTAAAATATCCCATTGTAATGCATTGTAAACCTTAATTTAAAATAAGACAGCTTAAAAGCTTTATGGATTTGACTGATGATACACCCTCTGTATTGATGGCTGAACCCAGCATGCTGTTATTCCTGCTTTCTCTTGCTAACAACAAAGTTCAGACTGATAATATATTTTATAAAAAGCTTTACTATTACGCTGCTGAGAAAGTGACTTTAAATAACGATAATAGGCCTGAACCACAACTTCACACAGAAACAGCTCTGGAGAAGATGAATTTCCATACAGCAGGCATGGAGGCAGCACAGGGATAATGCACCAGCTCTCCAAAATATCAGCATCCCACAAAGCAAAAAGTGAAAGGCATTTTGGAAACTGGATCAGACCCTGCTTTCTCCAGGAATGCAGCAGGGCTGGCAGGGGGCTCAGAGGTCTGTGACTCTCCAGCAGGGTCACATCCCAGGGGACCAAGCAGGCTGAGAACCCTGCTAGCAGCACTGAGCCTTCTCTCCATGAAGAGTTCCTCTTCTGTGGGGGGAAGAGCAAAGCCAGCAGTCTGCTTTAGTGATGAAGAATTCATTAATTGGTTTTCTTCTGCTAAACCTAGTGTTGTGGTGGGATATAACAGAGCCAGCAGAGCAGCAGCTTGAGGAGCTGCATCCCTGTGCATGGAGAGGGAGCTGGGTCTGAAAAAGCACTTTCAGAGCCTTTGTTCTTCCTTCTCTCAGAATTTGTGGTGTCAGATGCGTGGGATTTGAATGGGAAGCCCCACTTTGCTGTGTGCTGTGTTAATT
The DNA here is from genome assembly GCA_013389925.1 of Aegithalos caudatus. NCBI lineage: Eukaryota > Metazoa > Chordata > Aves > Passeriformes > Aegithalidae > Aegithalos > Aegithalos caudatus. The sequence continues at coordinate 437,521 of WEIU01008684.1, forward strand.
CCTGCACTTTGGAGATCCAAACTTCTTTGAGATCGTCTGAAGAAAGCCTGGAGAAACCAGGAAATATCACTTTGTAGCAAGAAACTCTGTCCAACTCCCACAAATATGTGAAATATGCACAAAGAAGAGCAGGGAGCTCCCAGCTTCCAAAGGCAAGAGCTTTCCCAGCTCGTGACCCCAATTGTGGGTAAAACCATGGGGGGTTCTTTAGCCAGGTAAGCACAGGGACAATCACCTTCCCACATCTGAGATGCTCCTGTGCAAAACTGAGGGGCAGCTAATCACATTCAATTAGAGGTAATTACACCAGGAGCAAAAATTCACCCTGTGCAGTAACTGGGTTAAGCAAAAAGCTGCAATGGAACACTGACAGAAAAAGTACTTTTCATTTAAAAACTGGCATGATTTATTCAAGCAGTGAGGAATAGGGAATCTCAAATTTGGAAATGACACAGGTTACAAGTTGTGTGAATTAATATAATGATTCCACAAGGCAATAAGTTGAAAAGTTGACAATCACTCTTAAAATACTATTCAAAAACTTAAATTAAACAAAAGAAGCATCCACAGTCAAAAAGACTTGTTCTAATCTTTGCATGAAATACTGTTCAACAATAAAATGTCATGTGCAGCCTCCTGAACGGCCAACAGTTTTAAATTCTGTCTTCATTCTTACATTTACTGTGGATCAAATTTATCCTGTTACGTTATCACCAGAAAATCCAATGTGCAGCAAAAAATACATTATGTCAACAGCAGCTCAAATTGGGAGGCTACCTTCAAAGGGGGACTTTCCAAACCCATCCCTTAAGAAATTAATTGGTTATCTTTACAGACCATATAATTAACATTTCTGTGTCTTTACATTTGCAAAGCAAGCATTTGTAATCAAATTTACCTTGCAAACTCCATAATTATAATTCTTATGTGTGAGAAAGGTGTAGTTGGTAGTTTCAGTGTCTGACACAGTTTTAGAAGTGAGAATTTATGATCTCATGAACTTCCTCATTGTAACCCAGATTTCTTGCTCAAAATGAAGTCAAAACAATTCAGCACTGTAAAATTGTGCAGTTTTATGTATGTTATTAGGGGTGTATTTTGTGGAAGTAATAACAAGATTGAGGTTGAAATGAATCTCCATTTCCTATTACATATACACACAAATACAATGAAATGCTGATTTTTTTTTAAAGTGGTGAACCCATACACAGGCATATATAAACAGCTGGAAGACTACCAATATAAAAAAAAAAAAAAAAAAAAGTATTTTTTCTGCAGGAAACAGGATTGACAAGGACCCCACTCTTCCCTGGAAAATAGAAGATTTGAGGTTTGAACAAAGGGGACCAAAAATCTCACCTCCTTCATTCAAGAGAGATGCTGTATTAGAGAAAAATGTAGAAAGGCAGGGAAGGGAAGGACCAACAGCTTCTGGGATGTGTTTAGACCCAAAAGGGAAGGAGGCTCTGAGGACATTTACTGGGCTGAGAAATGCCAAGTTCCTTGCCCCTGGTGTGGGTTTGGTTTTGGGTAAATATTGTGTATTTCCAGGTTAAAAACTACACCCTTTGCTCCTTGTATAGGGCTTTCAAGATCTAAAGTGTGGACAGGAGCAACGAAGACCTTTGGTAGGCACCAAAGTCATTTTATGCCCAGAGAGCACATTTCAGAACTGTGATTATTATTGCTGGGCTAGAAATGTGCCAGGCAGTTCATGGAACAGAAATCAACCCTCCTGTCCCTACAAGCTTGAAATCAAAGGTGCCAAGTCTGCAATTCTGTGTACACAGGGATGGCAGTGGGAGTACAGAGGTGCTTTGGGCCCCCAGGGAGATGTGAACCCCAAGGGTGGGGAGGAAGCTCTAGGGATGAGGAAGGCTCAGCAGGGCCCTTGTATGGAAATATGGTAGCAGTCATTAAGAATTTTTGTCAGTCTCTTCTGGTATTAAAATGTATGAATTTGGGAGAGGGAAGATGAGTGAGATGGGAATTTATGACTTAAGGTTTTGATTTTACCTATGTATGCAGACTCTGGGAAAGCTGTGCTGCTGATTTTTAACTCTTCCTCAAATGGACACTAAATATTTCAGCATCAGTAGTTCATCATTATTTTCCATCTCAAGAGGAATGCCATAACCACCTCTTGCACAAATGTTCCTTATTGAGCCATGCAATTTGGGGAAGATTTTCCTTTTTTCTTCCTTGCCTTTTGTCCTTTCATTTATGAATCCTGACAGTTCTGGGGTTTGCTCCATTCCCCCAAGTTCATGTGCATCTGCTGCCCCAAGACACCACATTTAGAAAATTGATCATTACCAAGTGGGTTTTCCCATCTTTCCTGGTGGAGAATAAAAAGCAAATTTTCAGGTATCAGCTCCAGCTCTGTAGGCACCTCTAGATCACTTCATTTTCCTACTTTCAAAAAAGGGCCACTTGACAAAAGTTAATTAGAGTATTGCTGTCTGGGATGGGGAGGCCCACTGGGAAATGGTGGAAGCATCTCATTTCTCACAGCACTTCAGCCAGAAAGCTTCCCAATGTGACTTTTATTATTAATAAACACACCATACAATAATTATAGCACGCCATACAAAAATTATGCCTTTTACAAGCAGCACGGATTTGAACCCTGTGTTGTTAAGCCTCCTGCATCACTCTGTAAACAAGATTCACTGAGCCCCAAATGCTCAGCCTGGAGGTGTTGCACACACAAAATTACCACCAGCGTCAATAATAATGACAGCAATAAATAGAGATGTGAGTCCAGTGCAAAAACTCGCTCATGCTGGGGCAGCCTGGTGTGCTCCTACACACTCAGCTTCATAACACATTAGCTGCTTAATTTGGTAAGCAAAGAGGACTGGGAGAAGGAACAGGACTGGCTCCCTGTCTCACACATTTTGTGGATTTTCCTCTATTTACTCCTTTCCTGCCCACTGTCTAAACTGTCCAAGGAGCCAATTGATCAGGAGAACAGGGAAATAAACTTCAGCCCCAAAATTTTAACAAAATGGTATGGGAACAATTCAGAACTTCCCAAATAAATAGACCCCTAACTCTGGCATATGTTGTGTGGCCATTTTCCCTGGGGAGTTTTTAAATAGTGGGACACAACTCCATCTCCCAGGCTGGCCACTGAACAAAGCAAAACCCCATCCTGACACCAAGTTCCCAATAAACAACTTATATTTGTCACTAAATAGATGAATCTCATTATGCATGCTTAGCAATTCATTCAGATGAGGAGCAGCAGGTTGGATGGCAGTATCTCCTGGTGACAGGTTTAGGTGTTATGAATATCACAGCCTTGTCTTCACTAAAGCTCCTTCCCCTCATCTGCAGCTCCCACGTGACACCAAAGCTTGATCAGGATCTGCAGCCTTGGGGCTCTGCCATGCACGGGGGAAGGGCTGCACATCTGCAATGTCTTCAGAGCAGATGATCTTACCCTTGGTGTGCCCTGGCTCCTCTCTCTGCCTCTTGGCCACGCAAGAGGTCTCCATGTGGAGAAGAAGCCTGACTTAATCATCTTGCACAGCTCAAATCTGTGCCCTTCGTGATCCCTGTCTTTCAGAGGAGCAGTATTTAGCTCCCTAAACCAGCAATCTGCTTGGCTGTAGAGTTCAACAGGAACACAAATAGGGCCTCAGTCCAGAGGAGAATATTTTGCAGAGGCAGCTAAAATTAGGATCTGGCCCTGGGAGTGTGTTTGGAGACGTGTGGATACAATGCACAGCAGCACCAGTGGTGTGGATCACCAGCATAAATGCCATAAATAATTCAAGAAACAGGAAATGATGCTGAAAGTGAAGCCTCCAGCTTTGCAACCAGCAGATGACACCATGGCCTGCAGAAGGGACATCTGCCAGGGTGGGATTTGGGGCTGGGAGCACTGGGGGTCCCCACGGGACTGATGGTGACCAAAGGGGGCTGCAGGTGACAGCCAGTCCCTCTGGCAGCCTGGCTTTAGCCTGGAAATTTGTGATTGCAGTCCTTGGGTCCCAGGTGGGCTCCTCAGCTCCCTTCAATCCTACAACTTTCCCCAGACTGAGGGACATTTGGAAAAAGTGAGGGGGCTCCAGTGCTCTGCAGAGCTGCACCACACGGGCTGGGGAGGTGAATGCAGCCCTGTGTGTGGATGTCTGTGCACAGCCTGGGAGGCTGTTTGGGAATAACCACCCTCCAGGCTCCAAGGTGAAGCCAGACAGGAATTTCCTCTTATGTCCATTACTCTTTTCTCTGGCAATCAAGACCTTGGCCAGGAGAATGTGTGATAACTCACAGATACAAGGTGTAAATGCAGAGGGAGTGGAGAGGATAATTCCTCTCTGTACAGATGACACTCTGCCATACATCACAAACCATGACACTTCAGCACCAGCAGCCTGTGGTCTGGTAGAGGGACCTGTCTCCACTTCTGGTTAAAAAGCAAGTCTGGACACAGGGCTGTGAGGAAGAGAATCCCTCTAGAAATGCATAAGACCTTCAGTCATGTGAGTGGAGCAGCAATATCTCTTGCTTGCTTAGAATTGAAACAAACAGGAAGTTTGTGTTTAATCAGCTATGGAAAAAACTAGACAAAAGCAGGTGAGATGGCACCACAACAGGCAGAGATGGCACTATTGGAATAAACATCCAGCAAAGCTCATCTGATCTCCCCCAACCAACACAGCCACCTTCCATCTGGGAGAGCTTATTATTAAATGGGGTATTGGAGACACCACTTTTCCATCTCCATACCTGTGGCAGAGCAGATCTCACCTTTGTAACAGAGCATGAGCTGAATCTAACACCCCAAACTCTGCCCTTTTTAGATAATTAACCGATTACTGTGAAGTTATTTCTCCCACTGATGCATTACTATCTTATTTTCATAAAGGTCTGTAATTGTGGTTCACTCCTAGGTGCACTCAAAATTCTGACTCATATTTGAATTACAGTTTTGCAAAGGCTCTTCATACATATAATGGGCACAAGCAAATCTGCCCCCTTCCTCCCCCGCCTCACAACTCAGACAATTAAAAACCTATAAACAAAATGTGGCAGGTGAAGCCCATTTGCAGTGAAGTGTAATTATACCCAGAATAATGAGTGTATGCAAAAGATTTCTTCTTGAACCAGTGCCTACCCTTTGTGAGGCTCTGAGTCATGCTGGCATCACTTTCCCCACAGTATATATTTTTTTTTTTAGTTATTACTACTGCTGATAGGCAATATAGCTGTGGAAGGAAGGTTTAGGCTTTATTTTGCATCCCCTGTTATCACCAGCAACATCATCAGCTAATCTGCTCCTGGCAATGACCTACTTCAGGAAGCAGCAGGAAAGCTGGGTATTCTCAGATCTCGAGTTGAGTTGGAAATCTCATATTTGCCTTGTAAAAGGATGTCATTCCACCCACAAACCATTGAGAGACACTAGAAATGGGGAGCTCATAGTGTTTATAGAATTCCTTCTTCGTGCCTTGAAGAGAAGGGAAGCAGAGACAGCTCAAAAGACCAGAAACTGTGATTAAATGCAATTTTTTTCCCTACCTAGAAAAAAAAATATTACAGTACAAATAAGTAAAACATCCAATAAATTTGCTCTTAGTGTCCTAACCCTTCTCCTCAAGCTCTTTAACTCATTCCAGCATCTATGATCTTCTCCTGCAGAGCTCCCTATGTTATGACACTTCCTCCACGAAAACATAGAGGGGATGTAGTGGCAATTTCAGCAAAGGAATCACAGAGAAGCAGCAGACAGGAATATTACTGATCAATGGCAAAAAGATTAAAGGTAGTAACATCCTTATGGCACTGTGCTGAGCAATGAGTGGAGAAGATCAAAGGGATTATCAAGCACAAAGAAAGAGCTGGTGGCTATTAAACTGACAAAAAAAGTGAAATCCCGTGGGAAACAGGAACAAAACTCTTAGCAAAAGACAAGGATCAGATTTTCTTGTTTCACTGGAGTGAAGATGTTGGAGGGACAGGTGCCAGGAGCTGCAGTTTCTGACAGTGCTGATCCTTGAAGGGCAAAGGGAAGAAAAGCTTGGAGGAAATGCCACAGGGAATGGACAGAACCTCTCCAGACACTGGAACACAGAATATTCCACAGGGAGCACAGCCCAGGTCAGGATGCAGAGAGATTTTAATGCTGAAATCATATTTTATGCCTCTAGATCTGACCTGTCTAAGAATGGGTATAACAGCATCTACCTAAATTTAAGGTTTTTGCTGAAGGGGATTTAGCAGATTTAATATTGAACATATTTTAAGTGTTTTCATGGATAACTTCAAGCAAGAAGAACACGCGAGCTGGATTATGAATCTTCTTATACATTTTTACAGCATTTATAATTAACTCTAAGTCTATTTTTTTGTGCTACTGGGAAGCAGTCATGCTGTAATCTTCTAATTAATAAATGGCTCAATAAATCATGAGATCTTTTGTCCATGGAGAAACTTACACGTACTGTCAGAAATATTACACTCTAAAATGGGTAGTAGGCAACCAACCATATTTTTACTCCTTCTGCACTTTTTTTTTTTTTAAATTTATATTTAATTTGAAAATGTTTAATGGCAAAATTAGTCAAAGAAATTACCCAGTGAGGACTGGTTATTATGGCAGTTATTATCTCTGTGAAAACATTCACTGGCACCCAAGGGCTTTGGTGATGCAAAGTCCAGCTGCACCAAAGCTGTCCAGTGACAAGGACATCCCATGGCTCATGTCTTGGGCCACTGCTTCATTCACACAATGTGTGTCTGGGGAAAAGCCTGGTCCAAGGCACAGAACAATGGGGAAAAATCCTGCAGATGTGGGTTTGGCCCTTCCCCATGTGCTGTGAGCATCCTGCTCCACCTGGGACTTCTTTTTCTCCTTGATTTTTTTCATCTTTTGGTCACTTGAACTGAAAGCTCTCCCAGCCATGGGCCTTGTCTCTCTCTCTCTGTGCTTGCAATGCTCTCCTTACTGGAACATGAAATCAAAGGGTGATAAAACTTGTCTCAGATCAGCAGTGACTGACAGGGACCTGGACTTTGTCATTCTTTAGCCAGACTTCCCTCCTGCCACCTCCTCAGCCCATCCCTTCCCCCAGAGCAAGGTTAGAACAGACATTTGTAACTCTGTGTTTGTGGTTGTCACACTTTAAACAAAGTGCTTTGCTGCTCTCTTGGGAGGGAACCAGGATCCTTATCTCCCCTCTCTGAGTGGGGATGTGAAAGCAGAGACAGACAGGGTGAGAGTTTCCAGCTGAAAACATGCATCCCAAGTTTATCTAGGCACTGGCTGGGATGTGACAGGGGGGCCTGGGTGTGTGTGAAGTGCTCCAGCTCTCTGCAGCTGATGAGGAGGGTGCCCTGCTCACACCCTCCCTCCTGAATTCCTGCTCTCCTGGCACAGGACATGGGAACCACAGCCTAAATCAAACCCTGCTGCTTTGAGCCAGCTCACAAACATCATAACTGTGGCAAGGCCCTGAGAATGACAGGGAAAAACAGCTCCTTGCAGGAGATGCACTGCAGGAGCTCACATCTGGAGGGCTCCTGGCTTCACCTGTTAACAGCCACTGCCAAAGCAGATTCCATGAACATCAGGCTCTCCCCACGTGGTGCTTCCTTATATTTTATCCTCCCCAAAAAGAAAAGTTCTTTATTATGAACTAATATACTGAGTAGTCTGTATCCCAGCAATGTCTGAGAGCTGCAGCCAAATGTGACTCCTGAGGGAAGGTGGTTACAGTGCCTGTGGAGACATCAGGGTGCACAAGGCAAAGCAAAATAACCCACTTCTGTTGTGTGAAATAAAAAGTCTCCCTGAAAAAATTGCTGTGTCGAGGAAATGATAGCACTGCATTTAAGGCAGCCCCTAAATGTCAAGGGAGCATCAATAATTCTCTTTATTTACAATAGTAGAAGACACAGATGCCTATATATGAGTTGATAGGAAAAGGAAAGGGGAATGTGCGACTGCTTCTGTTTGAAATCTTAATTATTCCAGTAATCTTTCAAATACAGTTCATCAGCTGGATATAAACACTATCCTAGCTGCAAGCATAGGTGTGAAAAGGGAAAAAATCCCATTATCAAGCAATCTGCAGCTCTGAAGACAAGGGCTTCCTGTACCAGCAGATTTCTAACTGTTTTTTGTGACTGGTGCTGGCAATAGGGTAGGAAAGTAAATGAGTTCCTAATGCAGGATGTAAGATATTCATTAAAGACCAGGTAGAAGAACATTAATTTACCTTTTAAAACATATTAGGAGACAAATAAGGCAATGAATTCATTAGTATGCATGCATTGCCTCAGCTGATCAGGTCAGACAAGCTCAGCTGTGCCTCCTAATGCCTGCACTGCAAAACACTGCTGATAGTATTAACATTTTAATAATAATTGTAGCCATATTTACTGATAGGCAAAGGCAGGATGTGATTTACTCTAGCAGAAATCCTGGATGGGTTTTCTATCTAGCTTGTTCACAGGTTCACACCACCTCTATGAATAATGCACTTAACTCCTCTTGCTGGCTATGGCCAGCAGCAAAACACGTAAAACAACAACAACAGCCTGTTTAAAAAACAGCCTGAAAACATCCTAAAAACAACCCAGGGAGTCTGAACAACTCAATACTGCAAACATCCTGCACTAACTGGGAGAGCAGCTGAATAGAGGTGAACAAAAAAAAAAGGGACAAACTCTTCTCTTTGGTATACACAAGAAGCAAATAAACTCTATTCCAACCCAGATAAAAATGGGAACACTTGCTGTCATTTATATTTTACAGCAACCCTCCCTTAAAACTTCAGTTCCTTCAGCTGAGATTCCTGTTGGGACCCTTCCCTTGGCCACAGAGTCACGGTGTGCAGTGATAAATCACTGCTTTGAAAGCTGAGTTATTCTCTGCTTTGGGGTCTCCAAACACGGGGGAGATCTCCCTTCACGTGCTGGCCAGTGCAGTGTTAGTGCAAAAGCAAAAACAACCCTTGAGCACTCTTTGATCTGGATCTTGTCACACCAAAGCTGGGTCCTATGTCAGAAAAGCTGCTGTGGGAAGGGCTGGGTAGTAATTGCCTGAAGTTTCTTTAAAGTGAAGTTGCCTGCTGAGATTAAGCAAGAAAATGCAACAATATCTGCATATATTTATTCTGAAAAGCATAATCAGGCGAGGAGTTTAAGGAGTGTGATCCCAGTCCACTGAGCCTGTGCACATGGAATGTGAGCTCTGAAAGAAGCTACTTCAAAGGCAAAATGAGAAGGTAGAGACATCAGTGTGAGCCAGATAATGCAGGGGAAGCAGGGCTTAGCAGCTAATTCATGAAGTGCATTTTTGCTCAGGGTTTCTGATGTAGCAGCTCAGAACAACACGGGGCAGGCACTGCAAGGCAGAGGAAGGAGTTATCTCCGTGGCTGGCTGCTCCCAGCCTCTCCCTGATCTAGCAGCCACTCTTACACATCATTAGGAGACAAGCTCCCCACGGGGACCACCACTGGCCTCATCAGCATGGAAAGCAGCCCTCTTGCTCTGCATCACTGGAGGCTGGAATATTCCCACACTGCCTCCATCTGAAACACCACAGCTTTTTAAGGCAGCTCTGGGATTTTCATGAGCAAAATAATACATCCAGAGAGGGTCACATCAAGGATTTCTGATGTTGAGAGCAGTCTGGAAGTCAGGTGAAAGCACAGTGCAGCCCATCCAGAGCTGGTTCTTCAGGGATTTATCACAAATGTTTGTGGGTGCTCAGAGGGAGCCCTGAAGATGTGAGTTTTAATTGAAAAGGGATTGCAGGGGATATAAACCAACCTAAATGTCAGGGCACTGTTGCTTCCCCTAAAGGTCAGAATGAGCATACTGAAACCACAAGTCTGAAAATGATACCTCTGACAGTGCTGTTCCAGCCATCCGTGGGTACAGAACAATGCTCAGCTATTCCAGCCTGGAAACTGGTAGGGAAGGATGGGAAAACAGCCTCACAGAGGGCTGGGAACTGGATAGAGCCTTTTGGATGCAGCTGCAATAAAAGAGCCTTCTGATGCCTTCCAAAGGCACAGCCCAAGTTATTACAACAGCATTAATTTACCATTAGGGCTTGCCAGAACCAGAGGGGAAGATTTTGATTTTTAAAAACAGAGTCAAAGGATGGCAAGAGTGAAAAAAATATATATTCAGTCCTTTTAAAGTCTGACCTAAAAAGCCTTGCAGTGTAAAATATGCACTAAAAAATTTATGTCAGGTTTCTATGGTTATACCTATGTAGGGGTGTGATACAGAGCAAGCTCAACCTTGCTCCTGCTGGCCTTACACGCCATGGAACTCAAAGAGCTCTTCCCAGTGGAAGAGCAAAGCCTGACTGGAGTCAGCAGGGACAGCAGTGCTGGCTGTGTGGATGAGCTGAACAGCCACAGGTCACTGCCCTCTGCCCCAGCAAGGCTTTACTGGCATGGAGGAGGGAGCTCAGGGGGCTTTCCTGCTCCCCAGCACCTCTGGGATGGGGTGGTTCCATGCATTCCCTGCTCCTACAAGAGCTCGTGTTCCTGGAGGTCCGTGCTGACCCTGTGAACCTGGTGGTACAGGCTTAACTCCAAAAGGGATTGAGGGGTTACAAGTGCCTGTTCCTGACAAAGGCAGCCCCATGGACATCCATGAGCAGCCCCTGCCCACAGCAAAGTGGAACAGCATCCCTGTGAAAAGGATGGATTTGTGGGGTGGAGCTCCAACAGAGGCTAGAAACTTTCTTTGCTTTATACCAAGAGAAAATACCAGCCCCCCATCCAAGATAAAGGATTCAACTCTCCAGAACAACAAATACTGGTTAAAAATAGAAACAAAGGGTCTGATTCAGCTCCCACCCATGCAAAGAAAACTCCAAAAACTCAGCCAGATTAAAGCCCCAGTGTTGATGAGTGGATTCACTCATCAAGGAGCGTAACATAGGAGCCTCTCTGAGTGTTCCTCTTGGTTTCTAAGGAGCCAGCTGTTATTTATGCAGTCTATTTACACATTCTCTTGGCTCTTCATGCAGAGGAATTATTTTATAATGTAAGCTCCCTCTCTTTATTTTCCCCTTACAAGTGCATGCACAACAGAAAGAGAAGGTAGGACAAAGACATTTGAAAGAACCACATGTAGGTATGTTTTAAAGACAGATGATATTTCAGGTTGTCAGTATGAAATTGTCAGAGAACATAAATTACTACTGTCTGTGCTTTTCTCCTTCCTAAGAGGATTGTGCTAATTAAACAAGAAGAGATTATCAAACTTTGTCTACAGCTGATAAAATCCAACTACAAATTAAAATGCATGTTAAAGCTAATCCATCACAAACTGAAAAATTAAGCCAGCGCATTTGTAATGTTTTCAGCATCCTTTGTCCTTCAGACAGTGCCCAAATACTAAAATTTGGTTGAGTTTAATGTTTTGCACTTATGAGGAGATTTAGAATTGTACATTCCGTGCAGCTTTCTAAATGCTCATCTTCTTCGCATGTTTAAGATTGTGTCAGTAATTTGCATTCCCTTTTACAAATGGAAAAGTAAAAGAAAAGGGAAAATGTAAGCAACTGGATTAAAATAAACTTTTACCTCCTTCCAGTGCCAATAAGTTTGAAAAAGTTTCCTTTTGTTTTTACATACCTCTGATGAGTCACAGCAGCAGAAATGCCAGAATGCCACCAAAGAAAGTCTTTTCCCTCTTTATTATTGGAACAAGCAAGAACAAAAAGTTCTAGGAATATAGAGGGAGACACATTCTCCTGGGTCCCAGCCCTGCTGGGCCTGAGTCACTGTGGCTGTGATTAACCAGATCAAAATGAGGGAGTTGGTCCACAGTGGCACACCCAAGCCCCAGCACCGCTGAAATTAGAATTTTAACCTTGAGGGTACTAAATCAAAGCACCCAATCCCCAGATATCCATCTGATCCTTGATAACTAAAGGGCATTTTCCTCCTGGATCAAGTCCACTGCAGTCTAGAACAGTGAGTGTGACAATAGCTAAAGGGTGAAGGAACAGATCTGAATAGAAAAGATAACCAAGAGGCTGTGGAGGCTGGAAGAAAAGTTACTGCTCTCAGCCACAGGACCTGAGGCCTGTTCCTTGGTTTGCTGCCTGCTGGGACAAGTCATGTTGTGTTTTTCCTTCTAGTTTTTTTCTTGGTCTGATCACTTGACATTTCAGACCCCTTTGAGAAGGGGCTTTTTTGCACTCAAGTTTGGTGGTACGGAACACTTAATGTAGAAGTCACCTTTAGGACCTCTGATGAGTGAAGTGATAATTGTACAGTGAATAAAAAATAAAAGATATGTGGTGTATTTCACCATAACAATCTTGCACCTTCTAAAGTAACTTTAAATGTCTTACTCATTGCTAAAGTATTTATTATGTCAATTTTTGTTCTAATTTTGGAGGATATCATGACTGATGGAGTCAAGATTCTGAAAAGCACAGGCTCCTCCTCCTGAGCAGAGCACACACAAAACTAATTCCCTGCAAAACCCAGCCTTGAGAGAAAAACAGAAGAATGTACATGAGCTGCTTTTGCCTGCAAATCACCCTATTTATTTGCCAGATGACATTTGAGAACTGCTTTTATATTTGCCCATCTCCTTGACTGGACATGCACACTGTGGTCAAATCCAGGTGGGAAACCAGCCTGGGAGGTGTTTTCATTGTGCAGCTCCCCTCACCTCTGTCTCCAAGACCTCAGACACTCCTACAGCTTCCTAAAAGCAGATCCATCCCTCCACCAAACCTGTCCATGCCCTGAGAGCTGGGTCTGGTTTCAAGCTGTGCTTACACAAATCCTTTGTACATCCCACTGTCCATCCCACATCCCAGGGGCTGCCTGCAAAGGGAGCCAACCCCTCCAGCCTCTCCCTGCTGGTTGTGTGCCCACATGGACCCGTGGTGGCCCAGCACAGCCAAAATACGGATTAGCCCTGGCTGGAGGATGTCTTATCTCAAAACCTCCTGTTTTTGGGTCAGTTGTTGGTTAAGACCTGCTCCAGCCCCTTGTGCCATGTCCCTCCAGGCAGAAACTGAGATCCTGCTTGTCGGGGAGAAGAGTAATTGCAGGTCTCTGGCTTTGCTCTGGTTTAAAGTGGACTTAATTCCTCCTAGTTCAAGGCAATGGAATAACAAATTCCACGTGTCCCTGCAATTGCTTTGGCTTTGCACTGTGATTTGTGTGGAGTAAGGTCCACTTAGACTAGAAAACACAAGGGTAGTATTTATTTAACTGATTATGCTGCATTCCTGTCTTATGAATCACTCTCCACAGATGGTACTTATGCCATGTCCTACTTTCTGGTTTGACAAACGCCTGCTCTAAGACTCCCTTATATTGGCTCTTGCTCGAATGTAACTGCATTGAATGCAACGGATTTATTTTTTATTTATATTGGTGTCAACAAAGCTGGACACGGGGCCTTTAAAAGTAAAAAAGTGCCCCAAATACCTGTAAAATTCAATATGGCACATTCATTATTTATAAAATGACTGTTTCTGTTGCAGAACATTATTGATATTGTTATTTTGTGAGCTTTCCGTGTGTACAACTGATCCGTACAACTGTACTTAGTCAATACTGCTTGAGATTAATAAGAGTGGTAGAAGGTTTTTCAATCAATATATTCACTCCAAAGAATATGCAACTGTGTGTTTGGGGGAATTGATTCTGTTTTCATAGAGATGTAAATAAAAACAATTCTTAGAAGCAAAAGGAATTGTAAAAGTGGGAAAGGAGAAGGCCATTTGTGATGTAAAGATTAACTTACATTTTAAATACGACTTTGTGGCACTTCGGAGACCATTTTGGGATTACGGTAATTTTATATTCAGTAAAAAGCAGCTTTCAAATATAGAGCCACAAACTACTTCTAGTGAGGAAAAAAAGCAAAAAAGCTCCTTTCCCCCNGCCAAAGGGTTTGTCAGCTTACTCTTGCCAATCCTTACTAAAGAGAGTCTGGTTTCATGAATAGTACTGCCAGAAGTAGAAATCAGCAAGAATGAGCTGTCTAAAGGCTCATGTATGAAAACCAGCCTGCAAAGTTCAAGGAATAATTTCTTATTGCAGGAGCCTTTCTATTCTCTGAGGGAGAAAAAAAGGAGCAACCACCCTGCAACCCAGGGAGAGATGAGAAGGGCTCTGGCCCTTCCGTGGGTTACCCTTGCAGGCTCTGTATGATGAAAGGAGTGTGAAAACCTGAGATCTGGTATCTTCCTTTTTTTTTTGCTTCCTCCCCTTGGTGATTTCCTTCACTCATCCTGCTCCTGTTACAGTTCATGGCTTCAGGACTGGTTCTTTGACTAAAGCAAGATAACTTTGCCCCTAACTCAGCCCTAAATAGCTGCTGAGTTCCTCTGTCCCAGCACAGAGGCACTGCCCATGAGGCACTTTTAAAAATTAATTCATGCACATCACTACCACTCACCTCTCTTGCCTCATCCACCCAGGGAGCCTGTTTCCACCCCAGGGAACAGGAATGGATTCAAACCCCACACATGTTCCATGGTTTTAAGGATGTCCTCTCCCCCTCCCTGCAGTCACAGTGTTCTGGGCCAGACTTTCTGCAAGCAAAAAGGTTTGGCTTTATGCAGCTTGGGAAAAGGAAGGTATTAAGCAAAATAGAAAGTATTACTGAGCAATTGAGTTGATTACACTTGTCCTTGGATGGAGAATGATCCTTGCTGGGGCAGGTGCCATATCTGGAGGCTCTGGGAGAGATTTGTGCTGGACACTGAAAGGAATCGACAACCTCATGACATTCCCTACTGGATGTTATTGCTGTCCTGGCCAAACCACAATTTGGGTAATTATATCCTGCCCACCTCTGCTGCTGCTACACTTTCAATCAGATGTAATATTCTTCATATCCTGTCCAAAACTACTGTGTGCTGCAAAAATAGCTACTTCATTTTTGCACAGAAGTGACTGGTTTTCAGCTGTGGTTAGGACCCCTTGCAGATGTAAAAAGTAAATAAATAAGACTTCTGGAGAGAAAAACCCAGTGCAGGCTGTATTCTCTTTTCACATCCACTGTAATGCCTGATCTTCATGCATTAACCCCAGACCTTTTCAGCTATTTTCTACCCAGTCCCCAGAAATGCAGAATCACTCAGGACCTCTCCTGCTTGGCACTGTGTGAATCTGCAGTGACAGTCCCAGCTGGGAAGAGTTTGCAGCCTGAATACCTAAGACAGTTCAGATTAAACATAAGCCCAGCAAAAAGCAGAGAGACTTGGCCAAGGTCACCCACATCTCTGTGGGGACCTCGCCTGCTGCTCAGGTTCCTTCAGCATCTCTTCTGTCCCCTCTCCTTCTCGGTCACTTTTCTAAGTTGAACTGGGTTTTGCTTTTTAGTCCTTTTTAATTTGCCCTTTCCTTCCTCAGACAAAAGCATGAAGTCACTGAAGTGTATTTTTTTTTTTTTAACCTATTTGATGCATTTTTAGAGCACAAATTGCTCCAGCCGGATGCGTGCTGTTTAAAGTTGGATTGTTCCGGATCCTCTCTCTGTTTGCAAGCAGCCCCTTTGTGAGGGGTTAAGGCTGCAGCTTGTGTAGCAACAGCCCAAAAAGCCTTGGAAGTCCCTCTGGGGGTGGGATGCCATCTGGAATTTGCACTGCTCTTTGCTGTGAGTGTGCCTGGTGGGATGGACCAGGGAGGGAGACCAGAGCCTCTGCCCAAAGCGCCTTCAACACAAGGAAACATCACAAACCAGAGGCAAAAGTTCAGGGCTCCCAAAGTTGATGTGATAGGTCTCTCTGCCTTGACTCCTTTCCTTTTTTTCCTCTCTTTTTCCCCCCTCATTCTGAAGAGGTGGCTTAAAGCTACTGAGTTTCCTAGCAGCACAGTGATCTGGCAGGGGTTGTCAGGATGGGGTGGATGGTGAATGTGCCAAGATGGTGAGGAGGAAAGAAAAGGAAAATCCTTATAAGCAAGAGCCTGAAGATTTGATAAAGCTTCTGCTGAGCTCAGGGAGAGCTTTGCCTGACTCAAGGCTAAACAAGAAACTCAACACCTGGCTGATTACAAGTGGTGAACAGTTCAGATTGAGCTTTTGGCTCCAATAAAGCCTTTTGCTATATGCCTCAGACACCAGCATTCAGGCAAGGATTGGATGGGACAATGCAGCATAAGCTTCACTTTTAGGCCTGAAAGATTATTATTATTACTATCACCATCACCATCATCATCACCATCATCATCATCATCGCCATCATCATCTCATTATTATAATTATTATCATTATAGCTGCTGTTATTATATTTCAGTGGAAATAGTCACAGCTGAATTCATATATATGCTAATGTCTTGCTGAATCAGAACCTGTGAAAACAAAGAAAAGGAGCCTGATGGACAGTCAGGGTGAACAATTTAACACTGAGCTGGTCCTTAAAAAGAAATGGGAGAGCAGAGTTTGCTGTAACTTCTCCAGTCAGGAACACTGCTGGGCTGGAGAGGAGGAATTACAACCTTGAGGATCTGTCCCAGAAACTGCTCTGAGACCATTTTTTGATGCAGATGCATTTCAAAAAAACCTGCAGACAATCCCTAGGCAAGCAGACAGGCAAAATTACCACTCTAAAACCTGCTGGTTGCAGCACAGCCATAGACCAACTCTAACTCTGCTATAACCAGCCTGCAATGACTGGTGTTCAAAATAAATTGTCATCTCCTTTCTCCAGACACTATTACTATTTCTGGGCATGAAAAGGAAATGGATGTTTTATTTCATGTGCTACTCATGGAAGTGAAATGCTCTTATATGTTCCATACTCCCTGCCTGAGGAGTAATGGTAAAATACAACTTGCATTCTTAAACGTGCTCTATATTTGAATTTTTGCTCTGACACGTAGGAATGTGAAAAAAAAAAATTAAAAAAAATCACACCCTCTAACTAACGTAACAGCAATGTACAAAAATCCTCATTTATCTTTTGCCAAAATCACTTTGAAATCTGGTTTAATTTATCAGTACAGAACTTTTTCTTTTTAATTACAATCTATTTCTTGCTAGGGAAATAGTTTGGTGCTGGTTTCATGAATATGGATCTGAAGACAAACTTAAATTTTGAAACAGTCAGCCACTCTTAGAGTTCTTGGACCTAAAATCTACTAAATGCCAGGCTGCTTTTCACCAGAGGAGCAGAGGGATTGCTCCTACTTGACCAAAGTAGGTGGGGTGAAGTGGATCCTGTGTGGTCAAACACACCCCTGGATGTTTCTAGTTTTACTCCTTTTTTCTCTAGTTCTCGTCATTTTGCTGTTGGTCATTGCAGGATCCACATTCTGGCTTTGTTGCCTCCTCCTTGATTCTGCTTTCCCCAAAATCTCAACTTTCCTGCCCCATCTGCATCCCAGCTGCAGAACCCCAAATTTTGGTTGATACCTTTTATATCTGGACTTCTGAATACAACCAGAGCTGAGCACACATGGAGGTGCTGTGGCCTGGGTTTTCCCTGCACTGCTGCTGTGCTTTGCTGGGGAAAAACTCAAGTTTCTCCACCTGGGCTGTGCTGAAAGAAGCATCTTGTCACCCTCTTTGTCACAGCCCCTGGAGCAGCCTCGTGCCAGGGCCTGGCACAGCTGCTGGGAGAATGCTGGCAAGCACTGAGTCAAAAAAAACCCAATGTAATTGGAAAAATTAGCATGATCACCAGACAGGAGAACATCCCCATATGTTTTCTTCAGAGAGCCCACAGTTTCTTTAGCACCATGCAGGGTCTGCAAGCAGAAAGGAGCTGCTCACTGCTGCCTGGCTCCAGCTGCAGAGGCTTTGGCTGAGCAGGGAGGTTCAGCAGGGACATGTTTGTCTGCACTCACCAGGAGAAGGGCTTTCCAAAGCACACAGTCAGCTCACTGGAGCACCACTGTGCTGCTGGAAGTCTGTGCTTTCTGGGTAAAACCTCTAAAAATAGCCTCCTCTTTAATATGAAGCTCAGAGCATGGATATTTCTTTTGGCATTTTGTTCTCTGCTGGAGGAACTCTACCAAGGAAAAGTTTCCCACGGTCTGTTCTTTCAATTCTCTTTACACACAACACAACAGTGACACCAGAACAGTCTGAAACAAGAGACATGAAAATGTTTCAATTCTGCAGCTCTTTTTTTTT